>SNQJ01S0165538.1:0-21078 GCA_010110895.2 Picea sitchensis | reverse complement strand
TGAATGTGCAATGAATATACTATGATGGTTAATATCGATGGAAGTTTCTTTAATGAAGGTTTTTAAAGTTGGTGTGTTGTTATTTTTATTATTAAATTTACATTATTTATGTTATTTATTATTATTATATATTATATATAAAATTAAAGTTGGTGTATTGTTATTTTTATTATTTTTTATTATATATAAAATTAATAGTTTAAAAATATAATATAAATGTTTAATAAATTATTATTTTTAATTATCATATACATATATATAATTTAATAATAAAAGAAAATTTCTTATGAATAAATATGTTATAATTTATATAATTTATTTTTAATTGATACATTAAAGTTTTGCTATTGTATATAAAAGTAGTAAAAAGTTGTAGTAATAATCTAAGCTAGGTATAGTTATTATTATGCCTATAGTGTTTGATTGCAAGTTAAACTTGATTGAATTTAGATCATTTTTTTTATTTGTAAAGTTTTTGAATTGTTATACATTGTTAATGTTTGAATTTGTCAGGATTGAAACGACAACCTTACAAGGATATGAATCTGTTGTGGTGGGAAATCCCCTTATGGACTAGCATTTAGGGTTATATTATGCATGCAGATGAGATCGAAAGAATCCTACTTTCTACCATCGTCCCAGACCTAATATCCATTTCTTTTAAGCAAATACATGGTCAGATGAACATACCTTGTTTCAGATGTTCGATGTCGATCCTTCTTCATGCTTGATCGCTTGTTGGCAACTCTCCTCCTAAGGCTGACTTGCATACAAAACAAGCAACAAACTATACATGCATTTTACCTACAGATTAATGGGTCAGAGATTCAAACATATATTCAATAAACTATGAAGAACTCATATAGTGGGATAGGAAAATCATTTCTTTATTAATTTTAATGAATCAACTTACAATGTCGAGACCGGCCACCGCTCCGCGAACTTGATCCTGGGCTCCTCTTCAACTGTCCTCCAACTTCTTTGCTCTGTATCTCTTCTTGCACAAGGATGACTAAAGGGTTGAGACAATGGGAATGTGAAATTGGGTAGAGTTTCTTTACTATTATTCTCCTCTTCCAAATGGGACCCCTAACCCTTCTTTTATAGGCTAGAAGAAGCTAGGTATTTGGACGAACCCTCGGCCATGCATGGCTGGAAGGTTTAGTTAACTTACCCAAAGTTGTGTGTTCCATCAGAAACTTTCCTTTTTTTGTGCTTTTGTAGGTACACGCGGGTTGTTTTGGGTCATCTAGCGTGTACACGCATGTAGTAATGGAGTAGGGAATGTGGGCCCTTATAAAAGAGGTTTTTAAGAAGAGTTGTTTAGCAGTGCTTTGGAAAAAAAGGAATCTGAGATGGCCTGATGCCAGGTAAGCATGTTTGGTACAAATTAGGGTTATAACAGATGCCCCCTAATGTGTGAGGTTAGAAGAGCATTTGATGGCCGAAATACATTACAAATCTTTACTGATGTGCCAAAAAAGTGAGCCCAGGGACTAGGAACCGTGAGGCGCCGTCTGCAAAATAACAAATGTCTCACCAAGGCGGGCATACCCATGCTGGGAATAAAATAGAATCATGGCTACCAATCAAATACACTGTAGATCCATGTCAGCATGGAATTAACATAAGTTTACGAGGCAGGAGGCAACGCAAAATCTCCACATGTTTGGAAGAATAACCAAATGGAGGAGGACATAGCTCTATGTAGCGAGAACAACTTTCTAAAGTCGTATTACGTCCTAGGGTTTGATGAAAAAACATACATATGTGCTTTATCCAAGGGCGACTCATTATGCTGCTAATAAAGAAAATACTTTTCCCTTCCTCTTTTTGGGGTATATTTGATTTTTTTGTCTTTTTCAATGATTTTGGAAAAAGGAATAAAAGAATGTTATGTTACAAAGGAGGATTGAGTGTCGCAAACATACTAGTTCCAAGCGTACGGAACATAGGGATGCTCAGGGAAAAGGGACATATGCAAGAAAAGGACACTTGGGAAAAATCCTATAGGGGCCAATGGTGTCAAGACATAGAGGCAAAGTGCTATAGGGCTTGCGTATGAGGCATGCTTCAGATGGTTTAGTTGAGAGCAACATGGAGCCAGCATTAGGCCAAAGACGCGGTTATGAAAATGAGATTAATAAAACACACAATGGTAATGTCCTTCGATGTAAGTTTAACGAGCCCAAAGAAGGTAAGCTCGGTGGTTTTTCATATTTAGAGAGTCTGAAAAATGTAAAAGGAGACTCCATTGGAGTACCTTTTTCGAAATTGGTCTAGTCGGTTCGAAAAAGGGGTAAACTAGAACCGAAAAGACATCTATTCAAAACCATTTTAACGAGTGTGATAAAGACAAGATCACTCGACCATTTTTTCATTTTTAAGGAGTCTGAAAAAATCTTAACTATGGACTCCGTCAGGAATGTTCTTCTGGACCAGCTTAACGAGTGTGAAAGAATAAGGTCACTCGACGATCTTTTCAATTTTAGGGAGTTTGAAAAGAGCTTAACTATGGACTTCGTGGGGGTTCCTTTTTCATAATTTTAGTCCCTCGGGCCCGAAAAAGGGTTGAAATGATACCTGAGAGTACTCTTCTAGAGAACTGAAGTTCCATAGAGTATACCTTTGCTTGTACAGTTGACCGTCTGGACCGAAAAAGGGGTAAACTACCGCCGGATAGACGTGACTTCAAATTTCAGTTTAACGAGCATGAAATACCACAATATCACTCAACAATATTTTCATGTTTAGAGGGTCTGAAAAGGGCTTAAAAGAAGACCCGTGTAAGGAACGTTCTTCTGGACCAATTTAACGAGTGTGAAGAAACAAGGTCACTCGACAATCTTTTCATCTTTAGGGAGTCTGAAAAGGGCTTAAAGAAGACTCCAATGGGGGCTATAACTCATGTATGAAACTGGTTTAGGTAGAGCCCACTGCTAGGCTCAGACCAGGAGTCTCTTCAATAATCAACTTGGGAAGTCTCCCAAAAGGGAAGAAAACACAAACCATGGTGTAAGTCCTCCTGCGGGATAGAAACCATAGTCATGGATTCAAGGATAGCCTCATATGAAGGAAATTCAAAATCTAAGAAATCACGCAAACGAGGGTCGAAAGTCCCAAAGGGTGAAGTAAACTGACCATACTCCATATGACAATGGAGGTTTTGACCAGGACTGGAAGAGTCTATCAGCAAAGAATCACGATCATGAGGGCTTGAGGATCTACTAACAAAGATATCAGACTCAGAAGGATACTCAAGCCTACTTGAACCAAGAGGGGGAAACAAGGGCTCCCATTCCCTCATTGGATAAACCAATGGATCAATTGTTGAGACCAGGTCTTAAGAGGGAACACATGATTGCACAGGTTCCTGCTCAGAAGCAATTGAACATCGAGGATAAGATGCCACATAATTAACCCGTGGCGAGGTAGAGTCTACACGAACGCTAGGAACATATAAAAGAGGAGTCTGAAATAATGCCGAATTAGGATGGTGATTATCAGATGCCAGCTGGTCGATAGTGACAATGCTTCCATTATGAGAGAAATGAATCACCCGGAAGAGTGTAGACACCACAACATTCATAGCATATACATAATCACGCCAGAGAAGCATATTGAAATCTAACGGGCCTTGTACCACTATGAGATCGACATGGACAATCTTCCCACCTAACGAGATAGGAAACTGAGGAAGAACCCCCAAATATTCACTAGGACTTCTGTCAAAAGTGAATAGTTCATGCGAAGAAGACACAAGCTCGGGAGATCCCAAGACTTTCCAAACCAAGGAGGATAAAATACTTGCAGAGGCTCCTTCATCCACAATACATCGATAAATGTTTGTTGAATTAACTTCAACCCTTATTTGAAAAGGTACAACAGAAGGAAGATGAGGCTCAACAAGGTCATTCCAATCAAAGGAAACCATCCTAGGGCTTGGAGGGGGTGTGCTCGGAACGAGCGGGATTCCCCCTTGTTTTGAAAATACTGAACCAAAAATGCTAAAAACATAGTCGGTAGACACGTCACTCCCCAAAAGAAGGGTGGGATCATCTGATGAATGCATCAACATGACCACTTTCGCAACCAATGGTTGTATAAGCTGCGGGACTACATGGTCTAAAGGCACCTCACCCTGCAAAAGAGGAGTGTGATCAGCCGATGACTGCATCGGCATGACCACTTTCTCAACCAATGGCTGAATAGGCTAAGATACTACAAGATCTAAAGGAACCTCACCCCTCAAAAAAGGAGTGGGATCAGCCGATGGCTGGATCGGCGTGACCACTTTCTCAACCAAAGGTTGAATAGACTGTGAGAAAACCCAAGAAGACTCAGAATTAGAAGAGCTTGCAGACAGGGACCAAAATCTTTGTACCTCTAGAATGCCAGGGAACAAATGAGTAAGGTGATCTCCCTTGCAAAGATTACAAGGGAACTTAGGCTTATGTCCTATCCGTCTAGGTTTCTCAACAAAATTAATGCCCCTAGCATGACTAGTAGTGGTTGGTTTCACATCTCCAACATGACTTGCAGAGGTTAGTGATGGGTCGATAACATGACTTGCAGAGGCTACAAACCTATTACTAGTATGACTAGCAGTGACTAGACTTTTTCCCCCAGCATGACTTGGCGCTGACTTGCCGAGGAGGGTGAGTGTGTCCCCAGCATAACTACTTGGTAGTCTTGGTCTTGATAGGACTTGCGAGAGGTTGTCGACCAATCTCCAACATGACTCACCGAGGTTGGTGATTTCTTTCTTCCTATTCTTCCTCTTTCTATTTCGTTTAGACTTCCAGGTTTATTAGTAGCGTACTTTCACCAGTGGAGAAAGAGGAGGAAGACACTGCTAACAAAGAAACATCAATAGGGTGCACCCATGACTTAAGGTGATTAATTGAGAAATGTCAAGAGCATTCAATACATTTGGGTAATTTACCAGTGACAAGCCGGTAGTCCCACATTCAACCAGGAATGTACAAAGTGGCCATCATAGGGACACCAACATTTCCAAAGAAGGAAAAGCACAAGAATCCCAACAGAAGGGGCTCCTTAGTTGGTATTGCAGGGAACTTTAGCCATGAATATCTTATGCATAGGTTCTCCCTTTTGGGGATCATTCAAGTCAGTAAAGTCTCACGCCTTGACACTGGCAAACCCGATTGGTATCAAAACAACGCGCGCTTATGGCTCCATTCTAGCAGAAGACAAAAACGTCCTCTACGGCCAGGTGGAGTGGGAATTCTACCACCCTAGGTCAAAGAACCAAATCCACGACTAACTAAATCACTATGGAAAACCATGGAGCACAAAGTGAACGCTAAAGTTCTATGGGAAAATCAAACAAGCGACTAACCGGTTGGAAGAATAGTTACCAACCAACACTAGAGCAACTAACCAGTGAAAGTGAAACTCGAAAACGAAAGAACCCTCCAGGTATAATCTAAAAAGAATGGCCCAATTTCTATCATAGGTACCATGGTATACCACCGCAGTCACCTGTGTATGTCACTAGAAGATAGACGCTAGGTTGCCAGCGTGCAAACAATCACCAAGTGGGTGCGATTCGACGGTTGGGTGAACCACAATGAAGCCGGTATCAAGACCGAGAAAGTACGCCAGAATTATTGAAATAAAGTGGTCTGAAATACAAAGCGGGGACCTCGACGGTTGAGACCCATGAAGCTCGCGTGGAAATGCAATCAACGAAATCCCAAGACAAACCCTCTATATGTGTTCTGCACTACAATTGGTCCATCTTTGGAAGGGTTATCTCTCCTCTACTTTTCCTCACGTGACCTCGTGTTTATTCGTTGTGTTAGAGGGGGTCACGGATAGCTTTCATGATGCCCGGACTTCTACACTCTTTAGCACAGACTCGTATGTTTTTTATATAGCCTTGAAGAGTTTCCTCTCCAACCTAAATCAAGGCTCTAGCCTAATCTAGTTGATGGACCCTACAAATATAAAAAGTCTAATAAATTTTAATTAAGCGTTCTTTTTATTGGCTTGATTTACTAAAAAGGGGTGCGGTAGTGCAATTGATGGTGTTGTTAAGACTCTTGCGAAAAATGATGAAACTTATATATGAACAACGGCAAAGAATGATTATAGTATTATTTATTTTCTTATTTTTTTTTTGGAAATGCTTTTAAAATTAGAAAACACAACATTATGCTAATTTCGCCTTTTTCAAATAACAATGCAAAGAAAATGCCGAGAAAGAAAGGGTCTAACAAACTAAGTTTTTTTTTAATATTTTCTTCCAATCCAAGAATAACCAAAGATTACAAAGCCATTGAATGCATGATTCATGGCCCGACCTTGAGGGGTACACTAAAATCCATCATTTTTCTTAAAATTTCAAGCCAAAAATAAGTTAAAAAGCTAAGAAACAGAAGAAATCTTTTTAATGAAAAGCAAGTTGATAACGTGATCAAACCAAGTTCTTGTTGCTATGGCCGAGGACAAAAACATGAGATGTATAATTCTTGACAAAGGAAATGATGACTGCCTTACCCTAAACACAAATTTTCTCTGCAGGCACGTTCGACAATTCCAACAACAGAGTGTGCCTGTGAAATTTTGTGTAAGGTCAGGGCACATGTACATGCATACAGACCTTATATAGGAGTCGCGTGTACTTCTGAAATTATAAAAATAAGGGCGTTGAAATCAGCCGGGCAAGATTGCTGATGCGAGCCGGAATCTCTTGAAGACTCAAGTACTACTATGGCGGAAAAATAAAACAATTGAGGAAAAATTCATAGAACAAACCAATCGAAGTGAAACCGGCTATACTACAAACAAGAAAGACTAGAAAGAGTTCGAGGAAACCCTTGAGGAAGGACTGAATTACGACGAGGGAGAGGATAGGCCCGCCTCTTTAAAAACTACGGAATCATACGTATTTGTCTTTTACCTCCTTAGCTGGCGTGTACACGCAGGCTGTGAGAATGCAAGGCATGGATACACATGTGTAGCAGACTATATACGGGCTGCATTGACACCTATTAGATTGTGGAAAAAAATATACAATCAAGCAAATAAATAGAGATAACTAGTATGGAAGACTACAATCTCGTGCTTCAACACTGCGAAACTTTAAAAGCAGGAAAATGGAGCAGTTCACCAAAATACCCAAAAGCATATCCCAGGAACCCTAGAGATCTCCCTAGTATGGTCATGAATTTAGTTGTGGTGGGAAATCCCCTGAGACTAAAATTTAGGGTTATATTATGCATGCGAGATGAAGTAGAAAGAATCCTACTTTCACAGATTGTCCCGGAGACCTAATCCCCATTTCTTTTAAGAAAATACATGGTTAGATGAACATACCTTGTTTCAAGCATTCGATGTCGATCCTTCTTCACTCTTGATTGCTTTTTGGTAGATCTCCTCCCAAGGTTGACCTACATACAAAAATCAAAGAAACAAACATACATACATTTTACCTACAAATTAATGGGTTAGAGATTCAAACATATATTCAATAAACTATGAAGAACTCATATAGTGGGACGAGAAAATAATTTCTTTATTAATTTTAATGAATCAACTTACAATGTAGAATGAGTACCCACTCAGGTGAACACGATCTTGGGCTCTCTTCAAGCGTCCTCCAACTTCTTTGCTTTTGTATCTCTTCTTGCACAAGGATGGCTAAAGAGGGGTTGGGACAATGGGAATGTGAAATTGGGTAGATTTTCTTTACTATTATTCTCTTCTTCAAATGGGACCCTAACCCTAACTTTTATAGGCTAGAAGAAGAAGCTAGGTATTTGGATGAACCCTCTCAACCATGCATGGACGGAAGGTTTAGTTAACTTACCCAAAGGCTGTGTTTCGTCGACAACTTTCCTTTTGTCATGCTTTTACAGCCAGGTACACCGCGAGTGTTTTGGGTCAGCGCATGTACATGCGTGCAATAATGAGTTAGAGACGCGCGAGGCCCTTATAAAGAGGTTTTTAAGAAGAGTTTTTTAGCAGTGATTTGGAAAAAAGGGAATCTGAGATGGCCTAATGCAAGGTAAGCATGTCTAGATTACAAATTAGGATTTATCTTAGTCCCCCTTTTTTTTTTAGAGAGGTGGTACTCTTTGGCTTATAATTTTTTTTTAAATATTTTATGCTCCGAAAATAATATGGGACTCTGTCAAATGATTGAATCCAATTCTTTATGGCTCAATAAAATTTAAAATATAGAAAAATAAAAGAGTAGTTATATGGAGAATTCCTTAGAAGTGGACCAACAACCTCAAACACCACACGATATAGAAAATGATAAAATCTCCCACATCCATCATAGTTTAATGAGAATTTTGATCACTTTCAAATAAAAAGAAATGGTCAAATGGCACAAGAGAACTTTTGATAGAGTACTACTTATTAAGCTCAAAAGAAGATTTTGATAGATACACTTTAAATATTATATACTCAAATCTCAGAGTTATAAAATACATTAAAACCGGTCTACAACTTAGTTATCTGGGATTTCTAAAAAGTGATAATGTTTTTTACAATGCTTGAAATTTAAAGGCGACATCCATTAATGGATTGGGATTAGGGCTCCAGTGGACCATACAAATATTTACAATAAATGTGATGAAGAACATGGAGTGCGAGCAACAAGATATGGAAATAAGACAAGGAGGAAGTTATCATAATTAGGTTATACTTTTCCAATGAAAGAATAAATATAATTGTATGAAATTTGATAAGGAAGAAGGTATGTAATAAATATGGAATTTTTGTGGTGTAATCTCTCTCTTCATTTGCTTGTTTATGCACCTTTTATATCTTTTCCCATTGCATTTATGTGGCCGATTGTAATCGCTTTTGTTGGAAATTTAGAAATATTGGTTATAACCTTGTTTTAACCATTCTTGAATATAATCCTTGAGAGCGCTATCACTTTTTTTTACTTTGATATTTAACAATTCACTTTCATTTTCTAGTCAATATATAAATTTTGCAATATAGTCTCAATGTCTTCATTTTATTTATTGTACTCAACAAGACAATTATCAAAGTCATCACAAGTATACTCAACCATACTATCAAATTTTTCGGCTAATGATTTCTTCAAATTTTCAACTTTCTCTTCAAATTGCTCCCTTCTCATGAGCATTGAATTTGATATTAAGTTTGCATATGAAACTTCAATAGTGAATTAGCATACAATATCTAACCCAATAAATTTTGAGTATGCCTCAGTCTTTTTATGTGATCGTTCTTTTAATTGATTTAACAAACCCTTTAATGTATTAATTCTTTCAATCCAACATGCCTTTAATTGTTTCATACATCTCTATGAGGGTAAATATTCATGTTTACTTCTATGATATGTCATTGCTGAGACTTTTGCTATAAAATAACAACCCCATCTGTGAATAATCCTTCATCATTCTTCAAAATTGCATTTAGATATTCTTTAGTGTTTTGAAATCTGAGATCGAGAGAAGAAAAACGTTTCCGCAAAGTCCCATAAATATAAAATGAGCAACATTCTTTTCTTTATATTATTTTCAACAAAGTGTCAAGTAACAATGATTAATCTTGAAATTCCTTTTACACTAAAATTTGATTCTGGAGTTCCTTGAAGAGTTTTGTCGGGTTGTATCATGGCAACTAGGGTAGATAATAGGTAGGGAGCGGGATTTGTTTCCAATTCTTTGACTCTCTCCTTAAGCTTGATATTTTCCTCTTCCATATTAATTATTGAAACGTCCACTACATCCCCTATGAGCTTATGAATTGAAGATAATTTTGATGACAACATGTTTTTAGTATCAATGATGGAATGTGATTTTCCTTTCTTATTATTAGAGGTTCTTTCAAAGGTAGAAAAATTTATTTGAAGACTTATCAAATAAAACATTCTAAAAAGAAAAAGGTTTCTTCATCAGAGAAAATTTCATCTTGAACAACTAATGCAACAAACTATACATTTTCTTGGGCTCGTTCCCCTTCATCTAGGAACCGGATATTTTCAATATCAACATATAAATCCACATCATCAAGTAAAATATCATTTTCATGTATGTTTTGTTCTTCTCCCTCTTGCTGAGAATTAACCCTTTTCCTTTTCACTATTAATTTATGGGGGTTTTCTAAACTCCATGAAGAGGATTTCTTTCTCCATCATCACTTGAATTGTTACTTGGGGTTTTTCTTTGTTAGGTTGTACAAACTAATGATTTAATTTAGGTAGAATACTTCTATGAGAAATAGTGGGTGAATGAGTGTTTCTTTCACTTGAGGGTTTCCCTCTTTTCTTATAATTTTATGTATGTTGAAGTTTGAGTAGCTTGGGAAGATATTATTATTGTATTCATATTGTATTTGACCATAATAGGAAACCCTAAAGATTAATGTTATATTATGTTTGTTAAGTTGGATCTATTATTAGCATTGTTAATGAGTCAAAAGTAGAATTAGAATGGTAAAGAGTGGTGGTCGTATGACTTAATTCTTGGTAGTCCAACTAGTATTTATAAAGTCTAGTGCCTCATTTGGAGACACAAACAACTAGCTCTCTCATACAATGCAAGTCTTGGAGAGTGGCCTTGGCTACAAAGAAGGAGTGACGTACCTACAAAGGAGGGGTGTCTTAGTAAAGGGGTTTTCAGTTATTTGGTGAAGGACTATCTTGGTCTATTGGTGCACTACTCTGTTCTGGTTAGGATTTACGGGTGGATCTTCTATTTTTTTGAGATCTCTCTTGAGAGATACATCGTACTTGTTGAAGAATATATATTGAATAAGTTTTGCCGGTTTATCCCCACGAGGGTTTCCAGGATAAAATCTTTTTGTATTGTGTGATTTCTTTCTTTCAATAGTCCTTATGCATGCAGTTTTTTTTTTAATAGACTAAAGTTAAACAATACTATACACACTTAACTTCTTAAGAAGAAATTTAACATGGGATGGCGGGCGGGTATGAAAGAAGCCATTTCATAATTTAGAAAGCTCATTGAGAAAAATAATACCATAGGGATACTCTCCTAACCCTAGTGCATCTTTCCTTGGGAATAGATTCTCATTTTGACAAAGTTTTGTAAACTATAGTTGGTGTTGCAATTGTTGTAGTTGCTACAACTGCCTACAACTATACAAACCCTAGGAGGTGTTTTCACCTACTTATTGAAGGGAGCTGGTTAGATTAAGACCACCAAAGAACTCTCCTTAGGAGGGTGAACCTTTTCCTTGGAACAAAATTCTAAAATTCACATTTTTGAAAATTTGGGTGTCCTCATAAACCCTAGTCTTGGAAGCTACATAATTGAAGCTGGAACTGGTCATGTTGGAAGAACACTCTTTGGTAATTACAAAAATTTGTTTGAAAAGTTTTATCTCTTTATTTATTGTTCAAGCACATGATGGAACCCAATACCAATCTTGATGATAATCTTGAAGGTGTTGATAACTTCTGAGCACGATCTAGAAGATTTTGTAAAGAAGAAGTTCAGAACTAGATGAAGATGAGGCCAAAGAAAATTACAAAAAGAACCTAGTTAATGAAAAGAGAATCATTGTTGGTTTTATTAAGTATCGTTTGATTCCTCATGTCTCATCATTAACAAATCACAATGAAATATTTGATGCCTCATCGAGGTTGTATGAAAGAAAAGAATAATAGCTGAAGATGACCTTGAGAAACAAAATCAAAAGAATGTGAAGATGCAAATTTTAGAAACTATCCAATCATACTTCTTCGATTGTCTCGAGATCAAAAGAACAAATAGAAGCCATTGGAGACACAATTGAGAAAGAAGTCGAGTTGGTGATGAATACCTTGAATGGTCTCCACGGATCTTGGGAATCATTCATTCATGACATATTTTCAAGAACAAGACTGGGTTTATACATTGGGAGGATTGCACTCAAGAATAAGCTAGATTGGAAACAAGAGATGAGAAACTAGGCAATGAAGAAAATCAATCCCCAACAACACATACTAAAAGGAAAGAGAAAGAAGGAATTTCACTCACATAATAAACCTCATGGATTACAAAAGTCTCAAAAGTTCAAGAAGAATTTCTCAAGTTATAGATGCTTTACTTGTCAGGAAGATGGGACACATTGCCATAGACTTTCCCAATTCCAAAGGATTCAGGTCATAAAAGGAAAGTATAGAATACATCATGCTCATGCCTTAAAGATGAACATGATCATGAGAAACCGAAGAAAAATACTCAAAGAGTGAAAAGAATATGTTTTGATATCAAATAATGGGCTGTTATATGGAGAGGTGACACATGGCTTATTGATGAGTGGTGCTTCCAAGCACATGAATGGTTATAAGGGAATCTCTTCCGTTCCATCCATCCATCCATCCGTCCGTCCTCCTTCCATTCCATCCATCCGTCCATCCATTCCATTCCATCCATTTCCTTTCCATCCATCATCCATTCCATCCATCCTCCTCCTTCATCCATTCCATCCATCCATTCCATTTCCATCCTTGTCCTCCATTCCATCCATCCTCCATTCCATCCATCCATCCTTTCCATCCGGCCCATTATCCATCCTCCTCTTGCCTTCCATCCTTCCTTCCATCCTCCATTCCATTTCCATCCTCCATCCGTCCTTTCCCTCTCCTTCCTCCATCCATCCATCCTCCGTCATCCATTCCATTCATCCATCCTTCCTCCATCCTCCGTCCATTCCTCCATCCGTCCATCCTCTTCCAGTCCTTGTCCATCCGTCCATCCATCCTCCATCGTCCATCCTTCCATTCCATTCCATCCATCCATCCATTCCATCCATCCTTCCTTCCTTTCCTGAATCTTCCATCCTCCATCCATTCCTTCCTCCTCCTTTCCTCCTTTCCATTCCTCCTCTCCATCCTTCCTCCCCCCCATCCGTCCATCCATGTCCTGTCCTCATCCTTCCTCCATTCCATCCACTGTCCTTATCCTCGGTCCATCCTGTCCATCCTTCCGGTTTCCTCTTCCATTCCGGGCTCCATTCCATTCCATCCATAAAATCCATCAGATCAGGCTCCTGTCCATTCCGTCCTTCATCCATGTCCATGAGTAGCTTTAGAAGATATGATTTTTATATTCATTTTGTATTTTACCAAGACAAATCCCTAAAGATTAATGTTATATAATATTTGTTAAGTCAACCCTATTGTGCCTTTTTTAAATTTGACCCTATTGTGCCTTGACAAGTCATTTGTAAATTAGAAGGGTAAAGTGGACAGATCGACCCTAACCTAATTCTTGGTAGTCCAACTAGTATTTATAGGGGGCCTAGCGCTTCATTTGGAGACACACACAACTATCTCTCTCATACAATGCACAAGTCTTGGAGAGTGACACAACTACAAATAAGGTGTGACACAGCTACAAAGGAGGGGTGTCTCAATAAAGGGTTTTAGTTATTTAGTGAGAAGGTATTTCTTGGTATAGTGGTGTGCTACTCTATTCTAGTTAGGTTTTCTAGTGGATCTTCTATTTGTTGAGATCTCTCTTGAGAGAGACATTATGTCGTTGAAGAATCTATATTGAAGATTTGGTTTTCCCAATGAGGGTTTCAGGATAAAATGCTTATTGTCTGTGGATAATATTTTTTTAGTGATCCTTATGCATGCAGTTTTTTTTTTAATAGACTAAAGTTAAACAATACTATACACACTTAACTACTTGAGAATAATTTTAACACTATAGTGCTCACGATTGTTTCTATGTCGCCAGAATTTGTATCAACACCTTGAATAGGAGGGTCATGCATATCACCCTATTCCTCCCCAAATGTGTGTGTATTGATCATTGTGGGGTTGTGCCCCATTAACACCATGTGATGATAAAAAATATGGTTAAGGTCAAACCCTTTGATTTATTCTACAAACTTCAAATTAAATTGGTCAAAGTAAGAGGCATATTCATCAATTTTGAAATTCCCCTCAAAATAATTTCACCAACTTGCCAAGGTATAGGAATGAATTGATTTTTCCTTCTTTCATAAAAAAACATGAAACCAAAAATTATATACAAAAACACCTCTATGATAAAGCAATTTTTTCGGCACATAATAGAGGAACAAATATAGGCTTTTCTTGAGAACAAATGATCTAAATATTGTAATTATCTATTTTCTCGAATTCCCTTTTTATCCAAAAGATTGGATGCTTCAATTCAAATCTGGAAGTGTGTCTTCTCAAAGAGTAATTTCTTAAATTAAGACACAAAATCATTGTAAACTTCATAAAATAATGGATAACTTTCTGTCTCGAGAGAGCTTGATACCACATAGTCACATGGTCAATTTTTGAGTTTACCCTTTTTCAAACACTCAAGCCTTTCAAAATATGACAATGTGTGATATTAAATACTAGATAAGATGCCATATAAATTTTTTTCTCCCTTATGAAATTCATTAGTTGTGCATAAATTTCATTTGATATGATCTTTTCCCAATTGAAAAAAACATTCTCATCTTTAAAACCATAAAATATACAGGGCCAGCAGGGGAATAGTTGTTGTAGAATCATAACTTGTAACTCTAGTAAATAGCAAGCAATTTCTCGATAAGAGGTATTTTTTAATAACTATTACGGATTGGATAGGTCTTAGACATTGTAGTAAGGTCTTGTAAATATTCCTGCAAGAGCTCAATTCCATTATTTTCCCTCTAAGAAAATTTATGGCATCTTCTCCTTTGTATTGTTTAGATCTAGTAGTTTTAACATCTTTTTGAAGATTGAAGGTGCCAATGAAACAAGGGATCCGCTTTGTAGTGGGATGGTTCTTCTATTATGAACTAATTTGTCAATGCATAGGGTGACAATATATCTTTACTTTCGAAAACCTGGGGGACAAAACCAAGAGCTATTCGCGGTATCATCTATGTTTCAATGAACAATATCAGTCAGTCAAGGTGTGTCCTCAGCCATCCTCCTGTAAGTGATCTGCAGTCAGATCCTTGAAATAAATGAGATTTGTCTCGATAGAAACATCATTAACAACATTTTGGGGATTTAATTTTAGTAGTCAGTTCCGCAGTGGGATTTAATATGACTCGATAATTGTGAAGATAAAGGACATGTCACAATGAGGTGGTAGAGTGAAATATTTCACATGAGAATGTGAGTCCACAAGTCCGTTGTGATAAGAAAAATGGTTAAGTATTGATAATTTTCGGATGGACTTGTGAAAGCTGAAAGATACAAAATAAATTGTGAGTCAGGTGAAATTACGCAAAATAAAAAATCAACTAAGTGTTGGGAAGAGGGCAAGAGAGAAAAGTGATAGGCCATGATTTCGCGAGTCCCCAACCTACAAATATAACAAAATGACATAAGTACAAAAAAAGCATAAGTCGTAGAGGTAATACATGACAATGAAAATTGGAGGGAAACATACTTAGAGAAAATATAAGTGAAAAGTAATGAAAAAGAAAGAAGTGGTTATGAGGATCAACATACAATGTACATATTATTAATTGATTTTTTTTTTTAAAATAAAAATTATTTTTTAAAATTTTAAATTAGTTATTTCTAATATTCTAATTGGGTGGAGTACTACGATTTGAAAATTTCCTATGGTTTGCAAAACATTTGTCAAATAAAATAATTGATTTTAAAATACAAAATTTGTAAAATATTTTATAACTCCACATATCCCTCCCTACACTTTGTGCTTATGCTTTAAATAAACATAATTATTTTAATTTGCAGATGTCTGCGGGATGAGATGTGATGGATATACATCCCCATTTCTTGCATGTTGTTTCTCAAAATGAGAAACTTCATGTTGATCATACCCTAGTATGTGAACACACAAAAAAAACATGGTTATTTCATGGCAAAATAACTACAAATACAGCTCTTTCAGTGGAAATTCATGGGAGAAAAATGAACAAAAATAATCTATTCTACACGTTCTCAATAATATTAATAGATATATCCTCCTTCCCCATTCCTATTAATACGTTAACAAATATATTCCTTCCCTACCCACACCAAAATGATTTGTATTCCTAGAAGTGAACCATTGTCAACCATTAATTCATAGAGGGAAAAACAATTTGTCATATTTTATGCAAGAGAGGGGGAGAAGAACCTATGTTGTCCCATCCATAGATGGAAACAAAGGGAGAAATATAAGCACCTATGGTATACTATTTTAGATATTCTCTTTTAATAACCATCAACCCAATTGAAAATTAAATTCCCTGGAATTACGTTGCGAGAGCATGAGGGTTTTCTTTCCCTCTAAGCAATGTGCCAACCAATGGTCGGTGCCCCATTAATTAACTTTTGGAGAAACCATTGTATATATGTGCCCTGCAAAAATGGGTCTAACACATGGGCGCTCACTAAATAAACCAAGTGTACAAAATCCGTGCTATTTATTCAAAATTAAGTGAATATTCACCGAACTTGCTTGTGTGATACCTAAGATGTGATCTTAATTTGTCGAATATTTAATTGGTCCTCCTTCAATTGGGACCGTACGCTAGTTATCGTTGACCAATGGGGAGTGATACACAATCTAATCTATCAACTTAGAATCTATGAATTCACCAATCATCCCATTCATTACTACTGCATGGACTTTATAAGCAAGATAATTTTCTTGTCCATATTTCAACTATTGCATTTTACGATGTTTGAACTAAATGAAATCCACAAGTACCCTAGATTGTTTTACATTCATATGAATGTGATCGATCTACATGGACCATCTTCTAAAAATATCTATGTACATGTCCTTTCTTGGTTATTTAGTTTTCTCGCCTTCTTCTTCCATACCATTACTAAAGAACACCATTCAACATTGGATTTTTTCATCTTGAATGAGGGAAATAGTTGTGACCTTCATTTCTTCCCCGTGTAACATAGTTTTGCTGCATGTGCATGACCCATAATGCTCCGCTTTCCCGTGCCTAGTCTCTAAATAGTTCCATATATGTGGTACCTTGTGTTTTTGTGCAACATACACAGCCATTCAAATACACGAGAATTTTTTAACTATCCCATGCAACCATCTGACCAAATACAATGTTGATCCATCCGTATGTTCTTCTCCCTCATGTGATTGTATAAAAATTAAAGGAAATGTTGTACATAGGATAAGTCATGGCATCGATTGTCACTAATGTAGAAGTGATAATCCTTCAATGCTTTGTTTCTTCATTGCTAATACATGCCTATGTGTTATATGGACCATTATGTTGACCTACTCTGAATTATAATATTGGATTTGAATCTCATTTTTGGTTGAAGGGTGTAGTTCTCAACAAAATCAGCTATTGATAAGATAGTACCAATGAGAAATGTGTCTCTGCATATTATAAACTTCTCATCTTAACATTGAGCCACATGGGCATGTTGAACATATTGTTGGGTCTTTTTGAACAATTCCTTGATGAAGTCACATACTCATACACGGGAAGTCCTGGAATTGTATATTTTTTTCCTTGTGTCTCTCATTATCATACATGGCATGTTGTATTTGTAAGTCAACATCATTCCTTCCCAATTCATACTCATCTCTCATATATGGATGCACTTTCTCAGTAACACCATTCCACTGCACTTGGGGGCATGTCCCATCTAAGCAAGATTTTTGATAGAATGTACAACCATGAGGTATTGTACACAAGATGTTATGAAAATATTCTGTATATGATGTCGATGACAATATAACTAATAATTATTGCATAAGGGTGTTATGAAATACACAAAAACTATGCATATATGTCATAATAATAACCATACTCAATTTGGTAACAACAAAAACATGTGTTACATTTTGTATTTATTCAGTATACCAAGGGAGCTTGCATTTGTCAAAATATATTTGACCCAAGTTAAGTGAACTTTGTACATTTCTAAATATCTCATACATATTTGTGCATTGTCATTTCAAGAAGTGTTTAATGTGGGGTTCACGGTCCCAATAACCCCTTCTCAAATTTAATCCATCTTTTTTATTGGAAGAAGGCCTAGTTTTCTCATGCGAGAAATTTTGTACTAGTCCCTTAACTATTCCAATTAACTTCATGTCAAAATGAGGTATCCTACTGGTGAAGGCCTAAATATGTTTGGACACTAGTGACGATGCTATCACATTTTGAAGGGTTTTGATATCACATTTCATGAGATGAGAAGTTTATTTGAGAAAATAATGTTTTATTGTAATCTTGCTAACAATTGATTGTGGCAAGACACATCAGACTACATTACGATCTTTAGAATGAGTTTTCTTAACAATTTTTTGAAAATCATCCACAAAGTCTATAGTAATATGATGGCTTGTTTATGAACTTTTAATTATTTTAAAGCCTAAAATTCTCAGGAGCCTTGATTAAAAACCTGAATTTTAACAAAGACAAAATAATTGACATTTAGTTGCATTAGATTTTTCTTCAAAATATTAACTGGCTAACTTTATGAATGATAACAAATGGATCTCAGTTAGGTAATTTACCTTCAAGTGATACTAGACCAATTTCATCCACCTAAATTCATTTAGGATTTCTTAGAAATGCATTGTTTGAAAGTCTAGGTAGGGGTGATGGACCCATGTTTTGGCACTCTTGACCTTTCTATTGTGGAGTTAAAACTGTAGCATTTCTTTCCCCTTCAATCCTTATGGATCAATTTTGGAGGGAAGTGGGCATTGCCATGACTAGTTTCTAGAATGTCCAACTATCCAACAAGAGCTTGCTTCACATGAACTTCTTCACCAAAAGGTTGTTCACCAATTGTATCTCTAATTTCATCCAATGTATAATCAACTCCAAGTAAATCCATCATCATCACAGTCATCCACAACAACTTGTGTTGATGAAATAGTCATTGGAGGTTCACTAGAGGTCTAAACTAGACTGGCCTCTATTTAAATCCCTTTCTTTGCTTGTGTTGATGGAGGAGAAACAATAACAACATATTTTGTGCTAGAATTTGCATTGGCCTTTGTTGAAAGATTGTTTTTTGTAATACCTAACCTTTCCTTTTCTCCTTCTTCAATTATATATTTTCCGTGGGTTTTTCTTCCTTAAGCACTTTCTACAGCGATTACAGGAGTTCCCCATGTTAAAGGGAACAATTAGCTTTCAAGTACACCAAAAGAAAAAAAAATCTTTCCAACTATACAACAAGACAAGAAATGCCTTCTAATTACACCAAAAGTGTCTTCCAAAAGTTCCCTTCCAATTACACAACAAGACAAAAAGTTCCTTCCAAGTACGCCAAAATACCAAAAGTTCCTTCTAAAAGTTCCCTTCCAATTATACAACAAGACAAAGGGTGCCCTTCCAAGTACAAATGAGAAGAAAAATTAATGCTTCCAAATATAGAACAAGACAAAGAAATACCTTCAAATTGACACCAAAAAACAAAGTTCCTTACAATTATACAACAAGACAAGAAATGCCTTCCAAGTACACTGAAAGACCAAAATTGCCTTCTAAAATTTCCCTTCCAGTTATACAACAAGACAATAAATACCTTCTAAAGTGCAGACAAGGAATAAAAGTTCCTTCCAAAGCTTATTTCCAACTATGCAACAACAAATGGGATTTCCTTCCAAATTTTGCCACAAGACCAAAGAAGTGTCTTCAATTGTAAAACAAGACAAAAACTTTCAAGTATAATACAAAGACTAGGAGTGCCCCAAAGTTCCCTTCAGGATATAAAGCTTGAGGCAGAGAAATGCCTTCCAAATTTTACCAAAGGAATAAAAGTGTAATAAGCCCTAACAAGACAATAAATGCCTTCCAAGTACACTACAAGACCAAAGTGCCAGCTACAAACACACCTTCAATTATACAACAAAAATAAATGTCTTCCAATTATGCAAAGGCGAAATGCAACTTCAAGTACACCCAAAGAGACCAAAGTTCCTTCAAAACTGCCTTCCAATTATACAACAAGAACTAATTTTCCTTCCAAGTACAAGAGATGAAAATTTTTCTTCCAATTACAAAATTTTTCCTACCAATCACACAAAGTTTCCTACCAATTACACATGAGACAAAATTTTGTTTTCCAATGACACTAAAAAAAAAAACCTTTGTGGTTGTTGTTTTTGCATGCATATGTCGGGATGGTATTGTGTTTTTTGGAGAGAAAGAAGATGAGAATTGTGCTCTCCTCAAGTGGAGTCTCCACATGAGCACACAGATTCTTGGAATGCATGTGTTCTCTTGGTAGACAAGAATATGAGGAACCTGGTGTAGCCTCATTTACTTTTACTAACAAAGTGTGTGCACTCTTAATGGAAACCAATACAATTTTTTGTTATATGTATATAACTTTAAGAATAAAGGTTATTGGAAGGGCTTGGGGACAACTAGGACAAGGGGCTTAGGATTGGAAGTACTTTGAAGCATAGGGAAATGGTTATAACATTATGATGGAAATGGTACACACATTACAACATGTGATATAGAAACATTTTCTTAAAGATTTTTGAACATAAAAATACAATTTACAGCAAATCAAGTAAGTCCTTACAAAAAGTCTAGAAAAACCAAATTTAATTTACAACAAATCAAGTAAGTCCTTACCAAAAAGTCTGAAAAAACCAAATTTAATTTAAGTAGACATTCACCATCATCATTATTATAAAACTAAAATATAAATAATAAACCATTTAATAGTTACAAGAGAATATAAATAATAAATGTTTACGTAACTTTAAAAGTAATAAGTAGTAAATTGTATATCAAAACATACTAATCCTTGATAATTTTACCATTATGATCCATATAACTATATGATATTGGATAACTATACACTCTCTGAACTTTAAGAGACCATTATAGATATACTTTGAAGTGGAATATATATTTTTTTAAATATGAAAATCAAAAGAGAATTGTAATTATAGATATACAAATATCTTGGAATTGATATTCACCACAAGCTTAATTGGAATTATAGAATTGAGAAAAGGATTATTTGGGGATGGAAAGATTATTATGGTCTTGAAAACAATTGTAAATCAGCTGAACTTTGGAGTTGGGATAAGAAGAAACTCCTCTTTGAGACTCTTGTTACACCTGTTATTCTTTATGGATGTGAAGTATGGGGCTGTAGTATCTCTCGTGAAT
>SNQJ01S0165536.1:22760-34058 GCA_010110895.2 Picea sitchensis | reverse complement strand
TGTTGTAGGTTGTATCCCTTCATATGCTAGATAATAATAAAGGAAGGACCTGGCAATTTCTCTGGTGGACGTAGCCCACACTGGGTGAACCACATATATCTATGTCTCTATTGTATTGTGAATCTTCTATCTTTTGTTTCCGCATTTGTTTTATTTTATTGCTCCATGGTCCTATTTTTCTAACACTTAAGGGTGGTACGAGACTAGTTAAGTTTAGGAGAACCAATGGCTCTCTCATAGGAAAGATACATGACACATTTAGAATCTCCTTCATCAAAAATGGTGTGATGGATGTTCTTCCCACCAACCATAGCTTTAATTTGGAACTCCAAGTGATGGGAGAGCCTCAGCTTAAAATAATCTAGATTAAACATAGTCATATGTGACGCCTCTGGATCTATATCTCCAATGGTTGATAATAGGGTTCTACGTTGACTTGGACAATTTTGTAGAACTTCTAGGGTCGACATAGCACAAGGTGCTTGTGCCAAATCTTCAACAATGTTGTAATATTGAGAATCGTAGGAAATTGGATTGAAAATCAACTTTCGAATTGTGCCCCTGGGCAGGTGCAACACTGAATCAACAACAAGCCTTTTGATATGAAGAGGGGTAGAGGATGGAGGAGGAGTGGAATTGGAGGGATTATTGGTAGCACCTCCATTGGCATGATTATCTGGGAAAGTGTCATAAGTCCTTGCTCTGGTTGTTAAACTAACTGCCCCATTACACATAAGGACATGAGCGCTTGAGGAGGCATCATCATGGTGAGGATGAATTGTGTTTCCCCCTTCCAAAGGGGTGGGATTTTGCACAACCATTTGTTGACGTTGAATCGAAAAAGGGTTAGTTGATACTATAGGTTGGGAGGTACCCTTAAAAAATTTAGAAACTTCCTCTCAATGAGGGCATTCTTTTGTGTAGTGGTCTTATGTGCAAATCATGCAGAGAAACTTAGATTTCCTTTTCGTTTGAGTATCAATAGTTTTTGTACTCTCCTATGTGTTAGAATAATTCATGGATTTACCCTTGTTTTTCTTCTTACCTCCAGATTGTTGAGATGAAGTGAACTGGACCGCATTCTCCTTGGAGGTTTGTGCAGGAAAGGGAGTAGTCTTGGTAACGGAACCTGCCACGTGATTGGAATGGGTTTCTAGAGCAGGTATTGACGGATCATTCAATGAGGGAGGAGCATGAGGGATTAGACCGTAAAGCATGTTGAACTGGGAATATACCAAGTCCAAATATTGAGCATGACTAATCGCTTTTTCCTCAGTGACAACACCTCCCATGGCGACATCTCTAGCGTGGGTGGAAAAAGTGACTTGGTAAATGAATATTCCAGGAGTTAGGGAATGGAAGATTTAATTAATCGTTTTCTCTGGCTCCACTCATGAATATGATTAGAAATTTGAGTGGAAGTGGATTTCCTAAGCGAAGTCAAAATCTCTATATCAGTTTCATATCGAATCGGTAGTTGGAAATGTGTCAAAACATCCATAGCTAAAGAGTTGAAGTTGCTAAAGGAGTGTCGTGGTAGCTCGATATACCATTTGGTTGTCAAGCTTGTGAGACTTCGATGGAAAAGTCATAAATGAATGGAATAATCCATCAAGGAGTTTGAAGAACACCATAGATGGAAGGTCATTACGTGGTTATTAAGATCTTCCCCAGGTATTTCATCGAAATTTGGGATATTGGATGGTAGCTTGGCAGAGATTGGAGGCCAAAATGGGGCATGTGGTATGTGAGCATTGGTCAAACGCAATAGATCAGGAAGATCTAATGTATCCAAGAATGAAATTTATTGGTTAGCTTGTGGATACTAGTAGTAACCATGTGACATAGGAACACCAATAGGACCATATATAGGTTGCGATAAGATGGAAAAACCAGATGGTCCTCCCACGTATTGTGGCTGACCTCCCATACAATGTGTTTGAGGGGGATATTGTGTTGGAAACATGGGGTTCACAGATTGATTTGGAAAATTTCCTTGTGGAGGAATGCCCACCAGATTAGGTTGACCCCATAAAGGATTTGCAACTCTTGGATATTGTTCTCTTTTGCACGTGACCTCATGTTTAGCCCCTATGTTAGAGGGGTTTCCTGGATATGCCTATACAACAGTTGAATTTGATCACTCTTTAGTGTTCTATAGTCTTGTTTAGTAATCTTAGACAATTTACTCACTTTTCCTAGTACAAAGATTTTAACCCTATGTTATTCTTGGTGTACTAAAAACCAAAAACTTTCTTGTTGATTTTATTAGTGTGTTGGTTGATTTTAAAGGATTTGTTACTCAGAAAGTTCCACGAAGATGAAACTAGTGATGTGTGAGACTTGACTCCAATAGAATGAAAAAATAATGAAATGCAATCATTTATTTTCGATGAATTCTATCTATGGGAAGGAGAAGATTTCTTGTCTTCTTAACAAGCACTCAATATCATGCAACTTTTCAAAATGATGCCAAACTATCAAACAAATCTGAAATCCTAAAGAAAATACAAGACTAGTTGTTTCAAGACATGTACCAAAACAAAATTCCTAAGAATGCATAAATTCTCTTTGGTTGATTGTATGTGCAATGAAATCTCTTCAAATGTGAAACTTTTATGATTCCTATATTTCAATGAGAATGAAAGAAATCAATATTTGACACAAAGGAACATGAAGAAAAAATAAACCAAACAAAGTGCACTCAAAATTTTGATGAGAACTGAAATAAATCAAGTGTGAGATAACTTGCTCAATCAAGGACTCAAAAATGGTGAAAGAGAAAGAAGAAGATCACTCTTTGAAATCCTAAAAAATAAGCAACATAAATCAAAAATTAAGGTTGGGTTGCAACAAACAATAGAGTTTCGAGCATTCAAAATACCAAAGATTTCTAAGAAGGAAACAAAGAAACTCAAAACAAAGCAACCTTTTCAATTTCAAGTTAACGAAAAACTTCAAAAACAATTAAGTTATCAGAAATATGAATACTTTTGGGATGAAGATCAAACTACTAGAGGGCATACACCAAGGGACCTTGTTAACCCAAGGTAATCATAAAAAATTTCAACTTAACGCATTTTCAAACTCAAGGGAGGTAAAAGAGGTGATAAATGTCAATCTCTTAGACAAACAAGTCAAAACCAAGCATATAGGACTCTAGGACAAAGCCTCCAATCAGAGGACTGAGAAAAACAGGGCAAAAATTCTTGAAACCAAACAAAAGAGGATATCAATGCTCTTATAGCAAGGGAGACAAGGCAATTAACAAGGGTCAACGCTCTGTATGACACTATGGGGTAGCGTCAATAATCGTAATCAACGCTCTGTAGGCCACTATGGGGGAGCGTTGGTGCCTGGAAGTGTTGGAAAAACACCAAAATTTGCCCAGACTCAGCAAAGGTCAGGCCAATGACTCTATAAAGTTATCAATGAAGCAGAGGGAAGAGGAATGATTCAAAATCAAGCATCAAAAAGGACTCAAGAAGGACAAGACAAATCAAGGGAAGACTAGTCAAAGTTCTTCCCCGGTGGAGTCGCCATTTTTCTATTGTGAGAAATTTCACCATGATAGGTTGAACTACCTTTGGACCAAGACCCCTTCCTTGGTCCAAAGACAGAAGCAAACAAATGGACACTAACGTCCCTGTATACCTATCTTTACTAACAAAAATGAGAAGAAGAGAATGTGGTGTACCTTTCTACGATGGTCTTCCTCATTGCTCCATCCTATGACCTTGATCTCCAAGCTCCTAGGTGTAAGACAAGACCTACAATGGACAACAAGGAATCTCATTCTTCTACTCTATTTGGTTAGAAAAAATATATCTATCTATGATTACTAAAACAACAATAGACAAGCATATATTTGAACACATGAACTTGAAGGGAATAGGCCAAGTTTATATTGATGGAAAGACAATAAAGAAAGAACTTGCAAATCACCTCTGACGTTGTAGAAACTTCTCCAATCTCTGTAGTCCATTTCTTGCATGAATGTCTTGAGATCGGAATGATGATGCTTCAATGGATTCCTTCCCTTTCACCATGGAAATGCCCCCAATATATAGGATTGGGAGGCTTAACCACCGTGAGATATTTTGGCAAATGGTTGAGGATTTTACTCCATAAGTTGTGATTTAACTTCTTGAGGTTTACAAGGATGGAGCCAAGTAGGGTGACTCGAATCCTTGACCCAAACAAACTTGAATATCCTCAGATTTCTTCCCTTAAAAAAAGGTGGGATGGTTATAACCTCATTTGACCACACCAATGCTCCCTCAGAACTGAACACGAGGCATTGAAAAAGGGGATCAACTCTCTAGGCATTGATAGGAGATCAATGCTTCCTATACATGGGAAGGGGGGAGTTGACCTTCAAAAACCCTCCAAAAATGGTCAAAATTCCAAGTAAAAGGCATGTTTCTAGCTTTCAAATGATGGGTTTCTTCCTCCAAAATGACTTATGGATTATGACAAATGTTCTTTCATGGTGTCAAGAGGTTGTGACACTTATTAAATTGCATGCAACACTTACTAAGGTGCATACAACACTTGACAAAGTGCATGTGAAACTTAGTAAGGTGCATACGACACTTTATGACATCTCCAACACTTAAGTGTGAAATTTTGGTGTGTAACAATTTCCATTGGGAAACAACTTTGACTTATGGATTGACTTACCAAATAGGATTCCTTAACACCCCTTCCACACCTAATTTTGACAATGTATAAGGTATTTGACTATTTTTTTAGTTTGAAAAGGGGGGTTTGATGCACATGTTTGGGTGGTTCAATTATTAGATGTGGTTTACTTAGCATGATTCTTGTGACTTATGGACCCTTGGAGGGTGCAGTTATTTCTATTTGTAGGACCTTGCCCAATGGACAGGTTTTCACGAGGAGATGACTTTGTTCGGACCTTCATGAGGGCTTTGAAGCCCAAGGATGGATGTTAGAACCCATGTCTGGGGAAACCTTATGATGATCATGTTTACATTGAGAAAGGAGGTCGTTGCACTTGGGGGCACTCTGGCATGGCTAGTAGACGAGCTTACACCTCCTTCCACTCGGATACTGTCCTTTAGAGGGCTAGACGCCACCTATGTATCCCATGACGTCACCATAGCTTGATGGATTGATGGAGAATGAACACTTGGCACATGTGGGCATGATATATGACCTTTGGAGGCCAAGCGTTGCAGTTTTATTCCCCAACATTCCATGCTAGAATCTCAACGTCACCTTAGGATAGGGTGACGTCACCCTACTAGGATTTATTTTATGGAAAAATTGAATTTTAAGTTAAATAAGGGCATTTTGTATGGTCGACCCTTCTATTTGTACATTGATATTTTAAAATTACATTTTTGCAAGGTCTCATATAAATAGAGACCTTTCTGATTCATTTTTATCATAGCACTCCTCTAACAAGAGGGAGTAGGACTGAACTTTTCTCCCTAGTGGCAACATTGACTCTTTTACTTGGTGTGCTATCTCTTAGAACGCATGTTTTGGACTTCTCTTGGATTATTCTTGGTGGTAAATTGTTGGAACTAGGGTTTTATGCTAGATTATTTTTTGTGAAGTAAGTAAAATATGCAATTTCATTTCATGCATTGAATGTTTTTGGTTAATTTTACTCATTCATGTTGAAGATTATGAAATTGCTTTCTTAAAACCCTAGGAGAGGAGCATAAGGTGTTTCCTCCTCCCTCTAGATCTTTCCACTTATTAAATTGTCAAGAAAATCTTGTCTAGGATTGGATTCTAAAGCCCTAAAGTGATATCACTTTAGAAGTCTTGTTCTACAAACTTGTTGCTATATTTTTCAAGAGTTTAAGGAAGAGGAAGAATTCGCTAGAGCCCAAAAGAGCTTGCTCTCTAGCAAATTCATCTTTTGAGACCTGAAGTTTGAGACCCTAAAGGTGCTAGATCCTCAACTTCATCTCATCATCCTTAGGACATTACTTTCATAATTTATTTCTCCAATTTATATTGTTGTTGTAATTGACTCCAATACCCAAAGAGAACTAGTTAACTTGCTCTCTTGTTAAGGAATTTATTGAACAACTCTCAAACTTCATTCTCTAAGACTTTTGCTAACTTTTCCTAACCCTAGCTTATCTAAATTCACTAATTTTATTGCTATTGTAGAAAATATTTTCTACGACCATCTAATTTTCTTCATTTTGTTGCACACACAGACTTAATACTAGTCTAAACTACTAATAAATTTCTTGTGACAATTGTTATTTGATCCCTTGAATAAATGTTAAGTTTTCCTTGTCGTGTCTTGCAATTCTGAGATAAATTTATTGTGGTTGTTACAAATTATTAATTTTTGTTGTAAACCTTTATATTGTTTCAATTTTGTATCATCTAGCACACATTTTCATTATCTGTTGTCTTCTAAGGTTTTAGTATCATATTGGTACTTGGAAATTTCTATATACATGCTATATTTGTTCTTGTTCTAGGAAGGTACCCAAATCTCTTCTCTTTTCCTCAACTCTATAGGCATAGAACTTTTGAATTAGGTAACCTGTGAGAGGGTGCTCTAAGCTTGACCATATCCTTTCTATCTGATTCCTTGAGGTTATCAGGGACTCCTCCCCTGGGCAGGACCCCTTTCATCCCTAAAATGTTGGGATTTCCTACTAAGGTGACAATGTCGGGTTATCTCGTAGTTACGCGGACTTGGAGACTTGTGTTAGGGATTTGGCATAAGTAAAAATCCCATGATAATAATTTGGCATCATTTCCAAGGAGAAACAAGTTGGTTTTCATCAATGACATATCTTTGGTAGGATTTTCCCGAAGACTTTATTTTACAAGCTTACCTAGTGACTCCACTGAGGGTGATTCCCTCACTTCCTTTGATAATCCTAAAGGGGTTATCTAGTGACTCCACTAATAATTTTTTAGTCACTTTACAAGTACTGGAATTATGGCTCTCCATGAAATATTTTTTTCCATTGATTTTGAGAATATTCATGGGTATCCAAATGAGTTCAAAATTGATAAAAGATGGTTGGATGACTATCCAAAATTTGAATGGGGTTCTCTCGCCCTTCATATTTCAACGCTTCTTGAGTATCTATATGAAGTAGGAACACCTCACGAAGATGTACGAATAACATTATTCATATATATTTTCCCCTCGGAAGCACAAGATTGGATCAAGGATTATTGTAAGGCGAAGGTCATATATTCTCTAATAGACCTCTTTAACATATTTATTGAGTATTGGCACCCATATTACAAAACATATGAACATTTTCTTCAATATCTCACAACAATCCTTGATGATGATGGTTTCACCACTGAGGTTGTGGAAGAATATTGTGAATTTCCAAAGGAAGAGCCTAAGGAAGAGATTTATGAAGAAGGTTACCTATAACATACCCAACCACCCACAGCTCGAGCACGCTACTCCAAAAACTCACTTCTAAACTAATTTTGAATCTAATACCATTTAATTTATAGAGAAGCATGAAAGAAACATGATAACATCACATGCAATAATCAAGAATCATGCTACAACATAAAAGAAATGAATATAATGCCATGCACAACAATAACCAACAAGCATTCATATTATAAAATATGAATCTCAGAGATAATAATTAATACACAACGTAAATAAATATATAAGCAAAGAAACACATGACAGAGAGAACTTATCTTATTCAAAAAATTTCACCAATTGGCTGCAGACCAAGGACGTTCCACCCAACCATAGAAATTGTTCTTCCAAGTATCAACAACAATGTTACCCTTGATCCAGGGTTATGAATCCACAAGGACAATTTCAAGGTGTCACTCAGCTTCCCAAACTAGTCAGCACTCAAGCTTTCACAGGTTCCTCAACACACAACAATCCAAAGTACACCACTTCTCTTCTCTCCAGCCTACAAAACCTAAGAGAATGGTTCCATTTCTCTGCCACGCAGTCCCTCAGGTTGTCCACCTCCTTCTAGGGATCCAGTGCATCTGGTCAATAATATCCATGTTGGGACTGTTAGGACTTGCAACTCTGAATAAAATTTAGTACATGCCAATGCATCTCAGGAATGCATGCATTAATTCATGATGGAATACACCAACAATCACTACAGCCAACCAACAATGGCTTCTCTCCCAACAATTTGTTTTTCCTTTCCCCCACCAAGATCAAGGATGAATGAGAAATAATGAATGAGTGAAAGTGTGAATGGAGAGAATAGAATGAAGAGTGTGAACAATGAACAATGAAATGAACCCCCAAACAACCCAAAAATGGGTTTATATATTTACTTGAAAATCAAGAACCACATGGCCTTTCCCCAAGAATCACATGTAACCACTTCTCTCCATTAAAAAAACTATGGGTAAATAAAATATGATAAAATGAATTATCCCCTTAATCCCCCTCTCTCGTGGAATCATAGCCCCCTATAACTCTTTCCCTTATCTGTCCAGCAGCCAACGGTGTATTTTATTATTAATAATGATCAAAAAATTACATTTCCTAGGCATGTTCGCCTCTTTAATTGTTTGGGCACTCCTTCCTTTCATCAAATAAAAAAAATACATTATTTAATATGGGGACTCAAAACTGGGGTATTACATTCCCCTCCCCCTTATTTTGGCACTTTCCTTAATGCATATACAAAACAGAATCAAAATTTCAAAATTTATTCAAAAATTTGTGGGTACTCTACCCACATGGCATCTTTAGGACCATAGCATGTCCACTGAACTTTTATCGGCTCTATAAATCGACTCCAAAGCATTTTGACTTTTTTGTCCAATATGTGCATTGGTTGGACCTGAAAGTCTCCCTTTGGATCTACCAGAATCAAATGCCAATCAATAACATGGTTAGGATCATGTACATACTTTTTTAGCAAAGAGACATGAAATGCATTATGCACATTCATGGAAGAAGGCAATGATAGCATGCATGCAACTGGCCCTATTCAGTCCAAGATCTCAAATGGACCACAAAATCTGGCTGCTAGCTTTTTACAACTACCCAACTTCAATGAGCTATTCTTGGGATTCACTTTTAAAATAACATGCTCCCCCAATTTAAATTCTCTAGCTTTCATTTTCTTATCTGCGTAACTTTTCTATTGATCTTGAGCTTCCTTTAAATTCTACTTAATTCTAACCATCCGGTCTTCCATATCCCTAAGCAATTATGGCCCAAGTACTACTTTGTCTATTGGGTTGTCCCAACTCACTGGATTATTTCATTTTCTACCATACAAAGATTCAAATGGGCTCATCTTCAATGAAGCTTGATACCCATTAGTATAGGAAAACTCAACCAAATGCAAGTAATCTTCCCACTTAAATGGTTTATCCATCACATACACTCTCAACATGTCTTCAATTACTTGGTTGACTCTCTCTATCTTCCCATCTAAATGTGGATGGTATGTTGTGCTAAAATTCAGAGTTGTACCAAATCCTTTAAATAAACCCCTCCATGAATTTGAAGTAAACTTTGTGTCTCTGTCTGAAACAATTTCCTTAGGTATCTAATGCAAACTAGCAATTTCCCTCATGTAAATTTCTGCAATTAGTTGATGTACGAATCATATTAAAAGGAACAAAATGAGAAATCTTTGTCAATTTATCCACAACTACCATTATGCAATCATGTTGCCTTGTTTTCCTACGAAATTTACTTATAAAATCAATGGTTACCACTTCATATTTCTTCTCTGGAATAGGTAATAGATGAAGCAAACTCGTTGGTTGTCTATGCTCATATTTTACTCTGACATTCCATACATCTAGCAATGTAATCAACAACATCCTTCTTCATTCCTAGCCAAAATAATTGGCTTCTTACTGTTGTAATTGTTTTCTGGTGACCGGAATGTCTGGCATATGAAACATTATGCATTTATTTTAACACCAAATTCCTAAGTTCTCTGGAACTAGGAACATGAATTCTATTCTTATGCATAAGTAATCCATCTTCCTTAATCTCATACTCTTTAATTTTTTGTTGTACATTTTCCTGCTGTAAACTTTCTTTTACCTGTAGGTAATGTTGATCTGTAACAACAACATCTAAAATTTTTCTCTTTAAATCTGACTAATGCATACAAACAGTTTTAGCATGCATGAGGTGTACTCTTCTGTTGAATGCATCAATAAATTTATTTTATTTTTCCTTGATATGCTTGATGTCAAAGTCATACTCACTTAAAAATACCAGCCATCTTGTTTGCCTAACATTCAAAGTTGGTTGTTCAAAAATATATTTCAGACCACTATGATCTATCCTTAATTCAAATCTTTTTCCCATGAGATAATTCCTACACATCTTCAATGCATGAACTATGGAAGCAAGCTCCAAATCTGTTGGATTACTGAGAAAGGGGGTGAATAAGTAATAAAGCAATTTAATCATTTTTAACCATATAATGCAAGTGTTATATCAATGTAGCATTATCATCCAATAATTGTAGAGTAAATAAACAATGAACAAATGAGCAATCATACACATACACAATACACAAGTGTTTTTACATGGAAACCCAAAGCGAGAGAAAACCATAGAACGTTTTTTCTTATATGTCTTTAAGAACTACATTCATTGGAAGCACCAACTTCCTTTGTTTTCCAGTTGCAACTAGAAGGAGACTCCAACCCCCTAGTTTCTCAGGCTACAACCTGAAGGAAGCTCCAACTCCCCAATTCTCTGGCTACAACCAGAAGGACACTACAACCCCCTAGTTTCTCAGGCTACAACCTGAGGGAAGCTCCAACTCCCCAATTCTCTGGCTACAACCAGAAGGAGGCTTCAACCCCCTATGTTCTCCCACTACAACCGGAAGGTGGCTAAAACCACCTATCCTTGCCCCGTCCAACCACCCTGACGTAGAAGTAGGATTATGGAATGACTGTCACACTATCACTGTGAGATATATTGTTGTAAACCTATACCAATAAACTTGTAATCAACTTGCAACAACATGTACCAATAACATGTGCCAACATGTACCATACATCAACCTGTACCATAAACAAATGCATCAACCATGCACCAAACCTGTACAAATACATGTCACAATAACCTATCCAAACAAAATGTAATCAACATGTACCATAAAAAAGTGCATCAACCATGCACCAACCTGTACCTCAACCTGTACCATCGATGAGTGCATCAACCATGCACCAAATATCTACCAATCATGCATCAAATACACATAAACTATGACTCATCAAGATGTACTAACATCATCAACTATACACCTCATGTATGTGCCAACTCATCAACTACTTGTCTCA
>SNQJ01S0165536.1:0-12953 GCA_010110895.2 Picea sitchensis | reverse complement strand
GCTACTGATTCACCCCCCCCCTCTCAGTAGCACGGTGTGTTCAACAATCCTGTGGAAGAATTGATGGAGCAACAGATTCCCACTACTTTTGTCCATAGAAGCATATCAGTTGAAATTGCACCAGGGAGGCTTATGAATATTAATGACAATTTGAATAAGCAGCAACAACAAAAGTTGATTCAGATCCTTTCTAAATATCAGCAGGCTTTTGCTTGGGAGTATCTTGACATGAAGGGCATTGATCCCCAACTCTGTACACATCATATCTATATTGAGAAATATTCCCGACCCATCTGAAAGCCCCAACGAAGATTTAATCCTCATCTCAGGGACGTTATTACAGAAGAGTTACCGAAACTGTTGGATGTCGATTTCATATATCCTATTTCAGACAATCGGTGGGTCTCTCCACTAGTAATCGTCCCCAAGAAGAATGGGAAATGGTGGATCTTTGTAGACTATAGAGAACTCAATAAAGCTACCTAGAAGGACCATTTTCCCCTACCTTTTATTGATCATGTCCTTGATACTTTAGCGAGGAAGCAAATTTTTTCCTTCCTAGATGGCTTTAGTGGTTATAATCAGATTCAGATTGCTCTGGAAGACCAGGATAAAACTACATTTACATGTCCCTAGGGTACCTTCGCATATATATTATTGCACTTTGGATCATGTAATGCTCCAGCCACATTCCAAAGAGTCGTTTTAAGCATATTTTCTTATTTAATTAATGAAGGACCTGAAGTTTACATGGACGATTTCACCCCTTATGGTATTGATTTTGATCAATCTCTAAGCAATCTGGAGAAGGTACTGGAACGATGAATTTCTACTAGGCTATGTTTGAGTCATGAGAAATTTCATATGATGATGACCGAAGGTGTGGTACTAGGCCACTATGTTTATGCATATGGAAACAAGGTAGACCAAAAAAAAATAGAGGTAATCCTTAAATTTCCTACACCTCATACACAAACTGAGGTACGTCGTTTCCTTGGTTGTGCAGGATATTATCGTATATTCATAGAAAAAAATTCAAGAACAGTTGCACCTTTACATGCTTTAACTGGTAATGTGGAATTCCAGTGGTCTGATAAGTGTGATGTTGCATTTGCAGAACTCAAAAGGTTGGTTTCAACATCACCGGTGCTGAGAGGACCAAACTGGAAATTACCATTTCATATCTCTTCAGATGCACTGGATATCGCCATAGGCGTTGTCTTTGGACAAGAAGAAGACAAGAAACCTTATGTTATTTCTTTTATTAGAAAAAATCTTACTCTCGCTGAATTAAATTACACAGTAACAGAAAAAGAATTTTTAGCCGTTATACATGCTATTAATAAATTTCGCCACTATATAACAGGCTATCCAGTTATTTTGTATACTGATCATTCTGTTATTAAATATTTATCTAAAAAACTAATTATTAATGAACGGGTTACTCGATGGTTATTACTATTGCAGGAATTCAACATCACCATCAAGGATCAGCCCAGAAGAAAGAATATCATTGCAGATTTCTTGTCTCACGTGCGCAAAATAGATGCTTCTTTGACAGTTGAAGACCAATTTCCAGATGAACACTTGTTCGTTGTCACTATTAAGACACCATGGTACGCTAATGTGGTGAATTATCTGGAAGCTAGGAAACTACTAGCACGCCTATCATCAAGAGAAAGGAAATTGATCGTCCAACACAGTGCATGGTTCACCTGGATTGGTGGATATCTTTTCCACACAGGGGATGACCTCCAGATCTGAAGATGTGTAAGAGATGATTAAATTTATGATGTCTTGAAGGCAGGTCATGATGAGCCCTGTGGCAGACATTTTTCAGACCGTGGAATTGGGCATAAGGTTTTACAGATGGGATACTATTGGCCCTCAATATTCAAAGACGCAAAGAAATATGTCCATGCCTGCGACAGCTGTCAGAGGATGGGTCGACTAGGCCAAGTTGATGAAATGCCCCTACAAGCACAAATAGTCACAAAACCCTTTGAGATATGGGCACTGGAATTTGTTGGCCCCTTCAACCCAAAATCAAACCAGAAGACTTATATATTAGTTGCAACAGTCTATATGACCAAGTGGGTAGAGGCAGTAGCCTTCCCAAACGCAACAGAGGAAGCAGTCATTAAGTTTCTCTTCGAATTATTTGTACGTTATGGATTACCCAGGGAAGTAATCACTGAAGGAGGGTCGCAATTTACAGCCCATAAAATCATGGCCACTCTGTGCAATTATCATATTAAACACAGAGTTACTTCCCCATATCACCCACAGGCAAACGAACAAGTGGAAAGTACCAATAAAGTCTTGGAAGTAATTTTGACAAAAAAAATCTCAAAAAACCATCAGACTTGGGAAGTCGAGCTCCCAAATGCCTTATGGGCCTATCGCACAACATGGCATAACACTACTAGCTACTCTCCTTATAATCTAGTCTATGGCAAAGAACCTATCTTTCCAATTGAATTTGAGATCAAGACTCTAAGAATGGCCCAGGAAATTGGACTGGATCTTACGGAGGCAAACACACAGTGCTTACAGCAGCTCAATAAGTTATATGAAGCACACCTATTCTCCCTTCAACGCACAACTGTTATTCAGTAGCAGAGAGCTAGCTGGCATGATAAACATATCAAGAAGAAATCCTTCCGGAAAGGTGATTGGGCGCTTCTTTATGATTCCAGATTTTAGGATTTTCCTGGAAAATTACAGACAAGGTGGTTGGGACCATATGAAACCAATGAAGTTCACGATAATGGCATTGTCACTTTAGTTACCATCAACGGGTCTGGTTCTCCCTTTTTTATAAATGGACATCGACTACGACTCTACCATCAGTGGCTTTCAAAAGAATCCTTTTGACAAGAAGTAAGTAATGATCCTACTGTTCAAATTTTAGTTGGCTAGGAAGGTAACCCAACAGCTTTAGTTCCATGAAATTATTGTTCTTCAAGAACTGTACATATTGTATATAGTTTTCTTTAAAGATTTGATGGAGTTTTCTTTTACTTCCTAGGAAAGTCAGTATAAGAAAATTGGGAAACAAAAACCAGAAAAGATGATTGTAATGAATATAATTAGCACTCTTTTTTTTTCCGTATTCAAACTTCAAATTTCTCTTGTCTCACTTTGAAAAACCCATAGAATATAAACCTTGTTTTACACAAGAAATGAATATGTCATGTTTCGCAGAAAAAAGTCAGGCGATTGCACTAAAAGAATGTGTAGTTGTAATAAATAAAAAATGAATGCATAACACTAACAAACCATCCAATACTTAGAGCATTGAATAAACCTACCCATAAAAATTGAATGAATTTAGTTGATGACTAAGCAATCCTAGATTCATTAAAACCAAAATGTCTGCGGGAGGTTTCCAATTACTTAATTAGATGGTTGAAAAAAAAATTGAACATTATTGTTGTCATTCATTTGAATGAAACAACTGTTGTTCCCTTTGTTGCGATTGTTGTTCCCTTTGCAGGTAGTGTCATTCATTTGAACGGAACAACTGTCGTTCCCTTTGTTGTGATTGTTGTTCCCTTTGCAGGTAGTGTCGTTCATTTGAACGGAACAACTAGTGTTCCCTTTGTTGCGATTGATGTTCCCTTTGTGGGTAGTGTCGTTCATTTGAACGGAACAACTGTCATTCCCTTTGTTGCGATTGGTGTTCCCTTTGCAGGTAGTGTCATTCATTTGAACGGAACAACTGTCGTTCCCTTTATTGCGATTGTCGTTCCTTTTTTGCAAGCCATATCGTTCCTTCGAATACAATAGTTGTTGTTCCCTTCATTGTGATTGTCGTCCCTTCTTTCCAGGTAGTGTTGTTCATTCGAAAATAAACAGTTGATGTTCCTTTTTATGGTTGTTCCTGTTGTTGTTCCTTTCCTTTGAAAATAACGATTTTCACCAACAACACGTCCTTCTGATACATTTAGCCAGTCCTTTGGGTACGAAATTCACTAAATAATTTTCATCACCACTTCTAATTATCATAGTAACGATTTGTCATTTTCTTTTGTGGACTATATAGCATACCTTATCGAATTTTTTTTGGATTGATTTCTCTGAATTATCTTAATATTGTTCATAATCCTTAACCACCATAATTTGTTTCTTTCCCATATATATATACATATAATTGAATGATAATTTGCCTTCATATCATAATAAGGAGTCTAAAGCACATTTTACCTTGGCATTCTTACACTTCTTATGCCATCCCTCACTCTTAAGGAGTAGGTGAGCCTCCCTAAACAAAAAATAAAATAAAAATGATGGAAATAAAAATTAAATATAAGTAAAGAAATAAATATCTCCCACAAAAAATAGGGGGTCTCATCATGATAAAACCTACCACCATCATAAGATAATAACATAAGTGACATTCCCACTATGGCTACCACACCAGGGCAATGGCCTTTGGCATTTTTTTCGTCAAAGGACAAGAGGTCTCATCATGAGCTGACTTGTTCACTTAGGTTACGATCTAGTGAGTGGCATCATCATTATCTGGCTACCAAACCAGGATCGTGGTATTTTTCGGAAAAGATGATTCAAACTATTTATTAAGGATACATGCTCACCTACGGGTTAAAAGGCAACCCTATCAAGGCTATGAATGCCTGCTGGCAGTAGTGGCTCTGCCTGTGGTATGGAAGTTTACCTTACATACACTAATTTTTTTTGTGTGTTCCTAGACTTCCTTTTTTTTAACAAAGAGGCTATCATTCCGGTTATATTCAATAACAAGGGAAAGTAACAAAGTTATGACATGTGGAATATTTCTAACACGTGAACAAATTTAGACTACTCAAAATCTTTTTCCTTAAACATTTTTTTGAACATAGGTATGTAAATTTGAATTTCCCACAAAAGAGTGATTATTGTTCATGATTACCGTTAAAGTGCTTTTGAAGGTTATTAATGATTGTTCTCCCAGTGGTGGCAGCGGCGGCGGCGGCATAGTAATTACCCCTCACTTGAACTACCTACCATCATTACACTCACAAATATCGACGCTCGAGGTCGACCTTTTAATTTATCAGGGGACGAATATTCTGCACATTTATCGATAGATCATAATGATTGCAATAAATGGGAAAACTCACATTTTTATATACATTTGTTGTTCTGTGATATTTACCATTTCTGGTAATATTTTCTCAAAAGATGGTCTAACTAATTTGCAGTCGGGAACGATAGTTGTCCTCATTTGTTCAAAGAAGATATGGGCGGCCGAAGTGTACGTCGAGATCCCACGTTGTTGCAGGTAACTGACCAGGAAAGGGTAATTTTACATCGTCTAGGGTGGACAGAATATTTCAATAGATTGCAAGGATAGGACATAAATATCACGCTAGCATTTTTCCAGAACTTGCATAGAGGAGTCTCTGTGACCTGAGACATACAAATTCCGATCACTGAGGAAGTTATAGCAGAGGTAAAAGGTCTCCCCAACGAAGGCACACAATGGATCGGGAAGTATACAGCACTCAAAGAGGTTGTGGAGTCCTTTGTAGAACCAGGAGAAGAACTCGATAAAAAAGGGAAAGGACTCAACGCCACTGCTCTCAGTGAGCCATGGAGGGAGCTAGCAGGAGTAATACAAAGGTATATCACATTTGATGGGATGTACGATGTGGTGAGACCGCATCACCTCAAACTGTTAGCAGCACTAAAAAAGAGGTTAGTAATAAATTTGCCATTTTTTCTAAATGCCATGTTGCATGAAGTTGTTGAAAGGACCTAGAAGGCTAAAGATCCTGTCAATATAATTAGTCACCGTGGACTAGTAAAACTAATAGTAAACAGGGCCTTGAGCCAAAAAAAAATCAATTGGGGAGAATTAATTGAGCCCCTACAAATTGAACAACCTGAAATGCACCATGAAATTCCCCCACGGGGAATTGAGACAGCCTAGGTAGGAGGAGACAGTTCCCAAATGGAAGTTCCAGTACCCCAGCCTGAAATTGAAGCAGACCCCATCCAGATGGCAGAAACTCAGAACATACAGGCAGAAACATCAAAGAAGAAGAGAAAAAGAACAATTGTTGTTCCTGAAACCTCCACTATGAAAAGAAGAAAGAGTAAAAAGACAATTAACCTGAAGAAACTCAGGAAACTGTACAGACAGAACAACCCTCACATGAAAACACTTAGGAAAATGCACAGACAGAGCAACCATCACTTGAAATCCTTATAGAAGAGTTCTTCAGAAGTTATGAAGTAGAGATGGCTCAAGTACTGGGAAATTTAGGGAAATCAATGGTTGAAGACACAAACAGGTCTGGAGAACCTCAAGCACCAACTTCCTCCTATTCAAACAATGTCTTGGATCTTCCTAACATCGAGATGCCATCTCCTGAAGATACAGAACAGCCAAAACCTCACATTGAGGTAAACAATCCTTTAGAACAGACAGAGAACCCAGGAGAAACAAGGGAGCAATCACCAGTTGATCAAGGTGGGGAAGACCTTGAAATTCCCCATAAACATAAAACAACAGGCAAGGGTCATAATAAAATCATAAAATTGAAATAGGAAAACAAGATATTGAGGAAAAGGGTTAAAAAAATCAAAGTATTGAAACAAAAAGTTGGTAGATTAAAGGAAATAATTAGACAACTAAGGAAGCAATTGGAGCAAGATGACAAGGCCTGTGAGAATAAGAAATCCAAGAGGCCTAGAGTACAGGGAAGAAACCCACTTCCCAGAAGGACAGTCCATAAAAATTATGTTGGAACACAAACAGAATTGCATGCTGCTTTGGAAACAACAGAAATAGAAACTCAAACTGAGATTCTACTAGTAGAAGTAGTTGTTCAAACTGAAGAAGTGCTTCCTATGGATTTTCCTGCTCCTTTGGAAGCAATTGACATAGAGACCCAGACAGATGCCCTAGAAACAAAAGAGACAATTGTTCAGACTAAGCAAGCATTTCAGTCCCCTGAACAAGGTGTCATTATTAACAGGTTGGAGGCAGAGCTGGTGCAAACCCAACAAACCCTAACTCAATGCAAAAGTGAAATGGTAACAATGGAATAGCACCAAAAGGTTTTCAAACAACTTCAAGCCATTTCAGCAACAGAGAATGAGACTTTTTGAGCTCAGCAAAACTCAAGGAAAGGTGAAGAAAGTACAGGGCTAGTTAGATGGAGCTTTGGAGCAAATCAAAGAAATTTGCTCTGTTTATTCTGATATAGTAACTTCCAGGGCTCCTGCTACTAATTACACCTTATTTTTATTAGAATGTTATTTGTTGCTAAGGATAAAATCTATTAGAGCAGGCAAACCTTTTGAGTTCACCACTGTTTCTGATTTTGTTTCATGTTTTAGAGAACAAGAGGAGGGAGTATAATACTTTCTGTGTGAGTTATACCTTCACAACTTCATCCTGGGAGAAAACCAAAAAGAGAACCTCGGTCCTTTCATTGGAGACATACAGTTTTAGGCATTCTTGTCCTTTGCCAAAAAACAAACCAGGTGGGCTAAAGCACACAAGGTTTTTATGAAAAAGGAGACTGGGCTAGACCTATGGATCAAAGGGGAATCTCCTAAAGCCCTTAAAACCATTATTCAGCACAAAACATTCATGAAGAGGGAGAAGGTTGTAGAATCTTTAGCCCCCATCCACAGACATGTTATAAGTTCAGGTCTACAATATTTTAGAGAGCTTAAAGAAGAAGTTATTTCTGCTTCCAAACTCAGATGGGATGCCTCCTCAAATGCAGTCAAGAATAGGGAACCCTTTGATTTCAAAAACTTTCACGCAACCACCTTCAGGTTAGAGAGGTATGCCAGAATGATCCAAAATGAAGGGCCTGCCTAGATTGGATGCAGGTACAGTCCTCCCATTATTTGGTATCCTCCAGAGGGTTATCAAAGTATTTATGAAATTCGTAAGAAGGAAGAGGATGTTGCTTTTGAATAGATTAGAGGTAAGAATGGGTTTAGGAGACCTGGAGAAAAGACCTCTCCTTCCTTTAACATCAATGCTTTACATGTAAACTCTTTGCTTGCATGAGGACATGCAAGAAGGTAAGTTGGGAGGTATGTTGAGTTGAGAAAAAGGTACAAATATCCTCTTTATTACCATGGTTTATGATATATTATTGATTTACTTTTCCATTAATTAGAAATAATTAGGAAAGAAAATGATTAAAAAGTCTTCTAGAAATGTTATTGAGTGATATTAGATGATTTCTGAATTCTGGTTTCAATTGTTTGATTTTATTGCAGAAATAGACAATTGTTGTTAAACTCAAGATAGTTAAGAAGATTATGAAGATGCATAGACTATTGGAGATCGAAGAAATCAGGCGCAAAGCATTTTTGAGGAAGATTGACTCTCTATTTTGTAATCTTTATAAATAGTAAAAGCGATCCTGAGGATCTCTCGATCCTCAGGATAGCTTAATTTACCCATGTCATTGTAATATATAGAGGGTAATGAACCATAGAGAGACATCCAAGAAAGTTAGCCAAGCATTCAGATCTCTAAATTTCTCTATGCAAGCAGTCTATTGTAAATTATTTACCAGCTGTTACACATTATTTTCGTCATCCCCATGATCGTTAATGATGTAAACCTATCCTTTGTCTTTAGAAGGATCAATAGCCTGAATTCCTGAAGAAAGAAGGGAGAAGAACTTTCCCTGAGAGAAGAAGTTGTTTTTTTCCTTTGAAAAAACACTATTTTGGAGGATTTCTGCAGGTCGCTATATACACAAGGTGTGGAAATGCCTTATTTCCACAAGTTGCTCTATAGCTAGGTGCAGAGTTTCCACAGACTGCACTATATCTAGGGTGCGGCAGCCTCCTGTACATGGGAAAAACGAGCATCTTCTCGATGCTTCTAGAAGGAGAAGCTTCTATGGTGAGGTGACCTCCGAACGGTTTGGATCTTACTCGCTTTCATGATTTAGTGGGATCATCCTAACCTCCTTACCTTATCCTCTTCAACTTATAAAAGGAGAGGAGCTCTCATGGAGAAAGTTAGTTATTTTTGGATTTGGCTTAATATTGTTAGCTTGGTTAGAATGGCTTTGAGCTTTGCTTTGTCAAGATAGATTGTGAGTAGCTATCAGATCTATGGTCTCAGAATCCTTGGAGCAAGAAGTGTGTGGGAAGCAAGGAACTGTTGGAAGGAACCTGACAACATCAAGGCATCTAGTTGTATCTTTCTTCCACATTATTTAATACAGTGACATGTTTCTTNCATTTTATTGCATGACTCCTTGATCACATGCATAGGTTGTCATTGAAAATACTATTGTTTCTTTCACTTTGGTTGGTTTGTGTCATTGCAGATTTGATCTCACAAGAGCACCGGAGTGGAGCAGGGACAACAAAGATATAAGGAAGCGATATCTAAAGGTATGTCATCCATTCCTTCTTTGGTATTAAATTCAATGATTGTAACTTAGAGATAGCGTCATGTCCTGTCTTGTTTTGTTCTAGATCTAGGTGGATCTAGGGAGATTAGTTTATGTCCACATTTATCGATTTATCCTACAACAAAATTGGTGACTCTACTGGGGAATGGATTGTTTTCCTAGTTTGTCTTGCTTTCTTGCTTTGATTTCTTGGTTTCTTTTTTCTGAGTCACTGGGAGATCCAACTTGACTCTCTGACCGTTAAACTTCACTGGAAAATCTTCTTAATTTTTAATTTTTTCCATTTTTGTTTGATTTCCACACCTTGCTTTGAGGGACGGTGGAGGGAATTAGGATTTCTACACCCTACTTGTTTAGACCAATGCGGAAAATCCGCACCCTACCCATATCTGGCTTACGAAAATCAAGGATTTCCGCACTGTGTTAGTCTACAGCCTACGGAAATTGTGAAAAAAAAAAATTGATGGTTTTTTCCTTACCCAGACCTTGGATTTGGTTTTGAAGTGAATTTTTGAGTTTGATTATGATCTGTTTACAGTCTGCATGACACCTTTCAAACTTCTTTTAGTCATCTTTGCTTTGTTTTCTTTTGGAATATTTAGTCTCTTGCTTTGAGTGTCTTTCGGTTACAAAGCATTGTCTTTTCTTTAGAATTGTTTGGTGAAAGAACTTATTTTTCTTTTATTGAATAGTTCGTGTTAAAAGAGAAAATTGTTTGGGTTGCTTTGTTTCATGTCGATTTTCTATTGCTTTTAGCTATCTTTGAAACAAAAATTTTTAATTTCTTGCTTTATATTATATTGGGGGAATCCTTGCATTTGAAGTAGCGAAATTGAATGATTCTTGGCATTTTTTGGTCTTAAATTCTGAAATTTTTTCCCCCTCATGGTCGGGGGGGGGGGCATGAATCATGTATTGGTGTACAATCTATTTCACTCATTTCTTGAAGATATTGATATTGATGAGTTTTAAAATTTTGGGACATTGGTCATATGGGAATGATGAATGTTTTCTCCTTCTCGTAGCATAGCTTTCATCGAAATGAAAAGATTGCATCTTCATCTCTTTTCATAACTTTCAAGTCGGTCAAAACACCATATGGTCCATGCCATTTTCCTCTTGAGTAACAACAGCCATAAAATAAAGCACTTATAAAAATTGATTAGACATTTTTATATTTTCTGGTAGCAAACCTACATTATATTAGTTGTAGGACTTTGGAATAGGTGTGAAAGATAACTTTCCAAAGCTGCAAACAAACATAGAATCTTGAGTTAGGGAGCGGAGAAATCCACTTATTACATTTTTTCCTGGGAAACCCTTCAAACACAAGGGTCAATCATGAGGTCACATTGAGACTGGCAGAGTTACTCACCTTGCTTTGTTGGTCTTGGTGTAGAGATTGCGCGTATTATGGGGGTCGCTTGAAGGTATACCCACAATGATGAGTGGAAGCCTTTCAAGTTGATTTTGGGCTAGATACCTTGCCTTTGCGCGTGGATCGGACTGTCGGATATTTCCCCAGGCATCATTGTAGTAGTTGGTAACCTTAGTGGCCTATCTCTTTAGGGTCTTTACACAAGGTGATTGTGGAGGGGCAAGTCTTCACGGTACCTGGAATCGACGTTGGCCAAACTCACTAGGTCTCCTTGGAGGGTATACCCATGATTATGTGTGGGAGCTTGCACTAGGGTGTAAGTCCATTAAACAGGTCATCAACGTAACTTTTTCACCCTCTCTATCTCAGCCCCTTCTTATATTGTTCTCGCGACATTGGATTTCATCACCAAATAGTGTGTTCATTGTGAGAAGGTTTTGTTTTCTTGTTTTCTTGTTTTCTTGTTTTCTTCCTAGATTTTTAGCGTGTGTTGTTTGTTCTCCCTAGCAGACTCTAGGTTGGATCTTTATTTAATGGTGTTCGTTTCCAGAATGACCAATGAAGGAACCCTTGTTCCAGAGGAACCTTTTTCTTTCCCTTCTTACAGAAACATTGGTCCTCCTCACATCGCTACTTTGAGCCTTCCAGGTCTCACAATTGGATTATCGGAATGGTTTTTTTCCACTCAAGTAATCCCGAATGAAGCTATTGCTTCAGTTGTAAGCACTTCTCCCCAAGAACATAAACCTCATGTTGATCCTTCACCTTCTTCACCAGTAAGATATTCTTCACCTTCTTCACCAGTAAGATATTCTTCACCTTCTCCACTTGCAAGGTCCTTTTCCATTTCATCTTCTTCGCCGAGTGAAAGATCTGAAGCTAGTAACCTAGTGGATAAGAAGAAGAAGAAAAGGAAGAAGAAGAAGAAGAAAAATAAGCAAGAGTCCAAACTTCCAACCACTGCCAGACATGTTGGAAAACCACCAATTACTGATAATTGTGTTGGGAGTGTTGATGATACCAAGTTCACCCAAAAAACCCGTAAGCCCAAGTACCCTTGCAGGATTTGTAAGGGTAGCCATATTCTTAAGGATTGCACTGGTCTATCCAAGGTTATAGAAGCATGGTCTACACACCCTCGCCAACCCATGTCATCAACCTCTGAACAACATGTTGATGAACCCCCGTCAACTAGTCATGATATCGTTGGGAAGAAGAAAAGTAGAGTCAAGTACCCGTGCATGTTATGCAAAGGAAGTCATCTAACTCACCTTTTCCCTTGTATGGATGAAGCCTCAAAATTACTAGAAGACATGATTGTTTCCCAGCCTCAACTTCCAGCTGCTTATCGCAATATTACTCTCAACCCACTAGTATTTGACGAAATGATCAATCTGGTCCCTTCGTCGATCGGTCTGGTTAATCATGTAGTCAATATGGTCACGTCCTTTGTTGAACCAGTTAACCAAGTGGTCGACCCGATCTCATCCTCGGTCGATCCCACTCTTTTGTTATTGAGTGAAACCCAAGCGGTCAATCCCTTTCCACCCGTCGACCCCATTCTCCCCTTGGAGGATGAAACCCAAGTGGTCGATCTAATCTCTGTTGGTTGTGGAGCCTGATTATCTTCCTGATTCAGAGGTCTTTTACTTTCAGCCGTGTTTATACCCCTTGAAGTATTTACACCCCAAAAGTATGTACACTCTTCCACGCAGGGGAGTGCAGAGGGGGTACCCCCTCTGTGGGGTCCGGGGGGGATTTTCCCCCGGCTGGGGGGTCTAGGGGCAAGCGGGGGTTCGAGGGAAGAGTCCCCCGATGGGGGTTTGGGGGTGAAGCCCCCGAAGGAAAAATTGCCTTGTAAATGTATATTGTAATTACATTGTAAATCTGGATCGTTCATTATAAGGTCGCAGATCTAACGATAGAGATTATGTTAGGTTTTTTTGCCCTACAAGGAAACCCTCTTTTATGATAGAAATGTATTGTGGTTATGGTTGATGGCGAATATTGTATTTTGAGATAGGAGACTGTGAGAGAAAGAAGAGGAATTTACAGCGGGTTTGTTGTAGGTTGTATCCCTTCATTTGTTGGATAATAATAAAGGAAGGACCTGGCAATTTCTCTGGTGGATGTAGCCCACACTGGGTGAACCACGTAAATCT
>SNQJ01S0165534.1:0-17752 GCA_010110895.2 Picea sitchensis | reverse complement strand
CCCCCCCCCCCCCTCAGTATTTCTCAACACTAGCTATAGTAAAGAGGCAAGAAACCAATGTATTAACAAATACTAGTGTCTAAATGGAGAACAATAGACAACTTGTGCTATGTATGTTTGTGTAGTTAACATTGACAAGGGGATGAAAGGAAAAGAGCATAGTGATCACTCTAGTAATGATTCGGATTATTTTCAGCACGAAAGGAGAGCGGGGATATAATAAAGAAATGTACAAAGATATATCAGTTATCCAATAATATAACATATATGTATTAGAGATATAACCATAAACACAGAGATACGGTAATAGACAATTTCTATTAATGAGTGAAATGTACAAAACTTGTAGAAATACAGAGTGAAAGACTCATTAGAATGGTGGCAGCTTATCTCTGAGAAGAGATGTGATGTCTACGCTCATTCACAAGAATATGATGTTACATTGAGGCTCCAAAGGAATTTTTAACATAAGGAAAATCCAAAACCCTAACCCCGGAAGATGAAAAACCAACAGTTTTGTGGACCCTGTTTTGAATAGTTTGGTGTATCAACTTCCCAAGGGCGTAACTTTGGCATACGATCTTTGTTTTGGGAACACGATATCTCGTTGGAAACATATCGACAAGGAGATTCATTTTTTGGGCTCTATCGAAGCCTTTAGATACCATTGAGGTGCCCGATCATGAAAAAATGTCGTTTAGGCACTCAAAATGTCCCCGGAAGTTTGGGACCTGAAAAACTGCTAAAAATAGTAAATTGCCAACAAACTGTTTTGAGCCAGTTGGAATAGGTGGGTGGCCACCAATATCCACCTGGATCAATCCTCCCTCCTTAGGGACCAATGGTCTCCATTGCATTGAGTTCCCGGGGGAGAGGGGAAAACGTTTATTGAATATGAATCTTGGTGAGCTAGAGAAGTTGTGTTGCTTATCTTGTTGAATATTGTCACAAACCTGTAGCTGGAGGGATTGAATCTATTTAACCAACCTATTATATCTTGGCTTGATTGGGCAATGTGTAGGTACCATTGTAGGTGAAGAAACAATATCTTCTTTCTCTTTTGCAATCTACTTATGTTGGAAAGAAAGGTCTTGGGCCAAGGCTGCAGTGGTTGTAATGTCCTTTTGTTCACCTTTTGAACACATTGTGAAGAGGCTAAATTTTGCAGTATGAGAGATTACCTTGTGGCACTATTATGGTGGGACAGTAGTCGAAACTACCTTTGGTATCCAGTAGATATGACCCCCTGGAGTAAAAATGACACTACGAGGTCGAGACTCATAAATAGCATGGCACTTACACATATATGGTTGGCCCAAAAGAACATCATAGACATCCAGTGGGAAAACATCACATAATACCTCATCCTTGAAGGGTTGGATGTCATATGACAATCGACACTGTTGGCTGACACAGAGATCTTGTCCTTGGTGAAGCCACCCGATGTTGTGTGGTTGTGGGTGTGGTGTTGTCGACAATCCCAATTGTTTGATGACCTCTACTAAAATGAGTTTCTTCTGGCTTCCGCTATCAATAATAAAATGCAGTGGGGTCCCCTTCACCCACATCTGCGAATGAAAAATGTGCTCCCCCTCTTCAAAATCTGTTGGTTCTTCTGGTTGAATTGTTGCGGTCGCGACAATAGCAGTGGGGTTTATGTCGATGATCTATCCTCTCCGATTATTTTTTGAATCAGATTATGAATTAGGGTTGGATCCTTTTCTTTGATCTCGGACACCAATGATTGTTTTGAGTGACATTCATCAGTGTTGTGCTAGGGGCTTTTGTGGAAATCACACCACTTTCTAGTGTCCTTCTTTGTCTTCTTGTTACCCTTCTTTTCCTATGGCTTGGGTTGGTTTTCTAGAGGCTGGTTGTTAGGGTCGTCTTTACCATACTTTGGTTGTTTCGGATTTTCAGACCCGAACTCATGTTTGTTCTAGTGTGTAAATTTCTTCTCTATTTTGACAACATATCGATAGCTAGCTCCAAGTGATGAGATGTCTAGAAAATCCATTTCAGTTTGGATGTACCTATGCAGAGCCCCGCGGCATTTCAGAACTAGATGTCACTCGGAGTATTTGATACCCATCTTGGTGTGCAAGGTATGGAAATTATTTTTGAACTATGACACTGTTTGGACCCTCTCTTTTCATAGTGTGGTCCATCTCATGTACTGGTCATCATAGTTACCAACAGGGTAATATTATTCCTTGACCGCATCCAAAAAAAATCCCAAGTGGGCTCGGTCCCATATATTCCAGAATCCTCTGTGGAAATTTTCTCTCAGTAAGTTTCCCACCAATGTTTGACATGGGGGAGACCCTTAAGGAGTGTCAAGGCGATCTTTTCCCTGTCGGAAAAATTGTGAACAGAGAAACAACCTTCTAGCAGATTTAACCATTTTTCTTGGGCATCCACATCGATCTGACCTTCAAATAAGGGAATATCAAAATTAACTTGTACCTAGAAAGGAGAGGTGCCTCAAAATTGGCCTCTTGATGAAGACGTGCCTACTGTTATCGGCAGGCATTGAAGGATGTGGGCAAAATTATCCATCATTTCGTCCCTCTACCACATGAGAGCTTGCTCAAGCAACAGATTAATAGAATATTTTTCTATGTCATGTTTATTTTCTTCCACCATGGAGGGTTTCTTGGGGGTGTGAGAGATATTTTCCTCAAGAGAGAGAATCTCAAGACCCAACTTGCTATACTCAGACCTTGTCAGGGACATGCACTAAAAAACGATCAAGAGCAACCTGATTTGATACCACTGATCCGGATTATTTTCGGCACGAAATGAGAGAGAAGATATAATAAAGAAATGTACAAAGATATATAATATATCCAATAATATAACAAAGATGTATCATATATATAACCATAAACATAGAGATACAATAATACACAATTTTTATTAATGAGCAAAATGTACAAAACTATAGAAATACAGAGTGAAAGATTCGCTAGAATGGTGGCAGCTTATCTCTAAGAAGAGATGTGATGTCTACGCTCATTCATAAGAATATAATGTTACAATGAGGCTCCAAATTCCTTTTTAACATAAATAAAATCCAAAACCCTAATCCCAGAAGATGAAAATCCAACAATTTTGTGGACCCTGTTTTGGGTAGTTTGGTGTATCAACTTCCCCGTGGCATAACTTTGGAAGACGATCTTTGTTTGGGGTGCATGATAGCTCATTGGAAAGGTATCATCAAGGAGATTCATTTTGGGGGCTCAATCAAAGCCTTTAAATACCTTTAAGGTTCCCTATCATGAAAAAACGTTGTTTAGGCCCTTAGAATGGTCTCAGAAGTTTGGGACCCGAAAAACTACGAAAAATAGTAAATTGCCAACAAATAGTTTTGAGCCAGTTGGAATAGGTGGGTGGCCATCTATATCCACCTGTATCAAGCAAATATATGACACAACGAAGAAAGTGGCACATTTCTATATATGGTTGACCAAAAGTGGTCTATCATTGTGCATAAATCTAATGTTGTGTGATTTGTGTGCAATGCCATATTGTGCTTTTCCATGAATTTTCTAATGTTTTTCTTATCTGAATTATGTTGAGAACAAAACGAAGATAGAAATAACAAGCGAAATAATAGATATATTGTAAAGAGCACAATAATATAGTGAAACCCAAACTCTATTAATAAATGAAATAGTGAAAACATTGCAATATGAAAAGCAATATAAATTGGCCAAAATTATGGTAGTTTATCTATAAAAAGAGATGTGTCAGCTACACTCATTCACAAAAATTCCATTACAAGAGGCTAAAACTACCTTTTAATATAAAGTCTAAAAACCTAAGAGGAAAAAACCCTAATATATGAAACCCTAACCCTAGGAGATGAGGTGGAAAAAGGAATGTGGGCCCCAAGGAGCCTATTTGATACATCAACTTCTTGAGGCCGTAAATTTCACTTATGAACTTCGTTTGGGGCATTTCTTGGACTGTTACAAATCTTATTTTGATCTCTATATTTTTAGCTAGCTTGGCATTCATAGATATCCAAGCCATGTCAATTGACAAAATCACATGGGAATTGCTCAAAAAATGCAATGGAAGTTCGAAACCAACAAAATTGTTATAGAATTTCCAAGGTGTAGGACTATTTATGAGTTGGTGGTAGATGTGGATGGCCATCTAGATCAGTCATCCCCCTTTAGGAAGAAATGGTATCCATGCATCAAGTTCCTCTATCAAATGGGAAAACTTATGTTGATTTTTTCTCCTAATGAACCACTTGCCCTAGTGAATCAATTGCTCATGATCCAATCTAGTGTATCCTACTAAATGTAGTCACCGTTGAGTTTTGTAGGGTCCAAGTGATGTTCCATCTCCAAGGTGTCCAATAGAGGTAGAAAATATGGTCAAAATAGATCCACATTAAATGCAATATGTAAGCTAAGTAAAGGTGGAATAATCAATTCAAAATCATTCTCACCCATATACTTGATGATGGTGTAAGGCCCATCTTGGAGTGGTCTAAGATTCCTATGAGGGCTTGTGATATTCTCTTTCTACAAGTGAAACCATACCTTATCACCAACTTGAAACTTCTGTGGAACTCGATGTCAATCATGTCACTACTTGTACTTGGCATTGGCATTCTACAAAATATCATGAACTTGTTATTAGAAGTGCTAAAATCATTCAACAAATTTGGTTGCTCTATCTACCTTGGTCTGTGCATGGGAGGAATATTCCTATGTAGATGCAATAGGAATAGCTACATCAATGAGGGCCAACACTTTAAACCCCAATCACACCCAAAAGGGGTTGTGGCCAATAAAATTATAAAGGGCTTTGTTATAGCTATGTTGAACATAAGGAAGGATTTCAAACCATGGATGTGGATGCTCAAAATTGTACATTTTGAGGATATGCACAATCATCATGTTTCCTACCTCTATCTGTCCATTGGACTAGGGATGAAAGGTAATTGATTTGGTTAGCATGGTGTCCATCATTGACCATGGAATAGACCATAAAATACTAAGGAATATACTATCCCTATCTGAAACGATGGTCTATGGAATCCTAAAATGAACTCAAACATGCTCCAAGAAGACCTTGGTAGTGGCTTCCACCATGATACTCTTCTTATAGGGAACCAAATGGCCATATTAGAGAATTGATCAACAACCACAAATACACAATCTTATCATGCTTGGTTGAGGGTAGGCTTAACATATAATCCATGGACATTGACTCCAAAGGATTGTCTGGACTGGTAGAGGAGTGTATAATTCCTACTTCTTGATAGTAGGTTTTTTGATGGTGTAAGTGGTGCATGATTTAATATACATGCTAATGTCATGCTGAAGCTTTTGATAGTTGAATAACTTTTTTAGTATTGCCACTATTTTCTCCATACCAAAGTGCCCTACCAACTTATTGTAATGCACCTCCCAAATCAACTTCTCTCACTCACTTAAAGGAATGCAAAGATGGCTTGGATGTCATAAAATCTTATCCTAGAGGTGAAAATTTGGAACTTGTTCACTTGTGCCCATTGTATAATATGTAGCAATCAAGTCAAGACCATTGCCATACAATTGGAGCCACCCAGAATTCTCGTGTCCACAAGAATTAAGCATTGTGGTTAGTGCCATAATCAAAGGTTGGTTAAGGTAGTTCATAACTTGCTTTGTGCTACCCTTCTTGTACTTAATCTTCAAGTGGAATTTTTGAAGGCACATGGACCACTTCTAATGGAAATCATTCCACGACTTTGCTTGAGTTTGCATGAATTGCAAGGGATTATGATCAAATGGGATGGCCATTTCCTTTCCAAAAATAGAATGCTTCCATTACCTACATGTTTTCACAATGGATTACATATCCTTTTCATAGGTGGGGTACATGTGAACTGTGTTAGAGAGTGTATTGTTGTGATAGCTAGGCCACTGGATCTCCATATTGAGTGAATAATCTAAAGCATTTGTCTCAATTTCGAACGATTGTTGTAGGTCTGTAGAATGATAATTTGTATCAAGAAAAGGAAGTGTTTAATATCCTAGAATGCTTTCCATTGTGTCTTAGCTTAAACAAACTTGGATTTGGCTCCACCCCTAGTCACTTTGCTTATAATGAAAAATAGTACATTCATTGAATATTCAACCTAAGAAGGACAATGAGTTGAAATCTATATAGGATAACAATTGAAAAATAATGAATGAGATATGAGATAGATGAGATACAATTCCATATGATGGTTTACTTATATGCACTGTATAATCATGATAGTGAATGGTCATGTCCCTTAGTTAAGTTATGTATTATTATTATTAATATTACCTTATTTGTATAATTTATGTTCATTACATTGACTCTCCCTTCAAGGATGCTTTTTCCTCAAAGCATTTATGAAAATGGATACATCTTCATTCTAGCCCACAATTTCTTATCATAATTATTCATTTTGGAGGTTGAAGACACAAGACAATATGAACTTTAAAATGTTGAGCAGAATGTTTGAATTGTGAAATATTCCTACTACCCTAATTCAATCCTATATGGAGTTGTGCATTTATAGGGCTCCCAAGATGAACCTTTTGTCTTGTGATTTTGAAGATGACTTCTATTTTGAGATTGAATTGTACTATAATTAATATTCTTCGAAATATAGTTCAAATACTATCTTTTTTCGAGAAATATTGGTACACTAATTGGTTAAAGTATCGGTTCTTGTGATTAGGATGTTGATAAGGTGAATTTGTAACATTATCTTTCCTATCATACTCATATTAGTTTCATGATTCACTTTTGGTATTATGTCTTCTTCATACACTTGTGTCAATATGTTGATCATTGAATTGTTATTAGTAGAGACACTTGGATATGCCATGGTTCTATATCCATTGTTTGTACTTCAATGTCTAAGGATATCTCTACTTCAACTGGATTTGCATCTTTCTAATTTGTGATGTTGATTGGATCTATATTGGTTCCTTTCTCTATGGCTTAGATTTTTATGTATAATGACTTCTCTGATTCAACATGATTGGACATTGTTTCTTTATTAACCAAAGATTCCTTGCTGGTAAGTTGTTCCACTTTCCCTATTGCAAATTCTTATGATTCTTTAACTTCTTAATTTGTGTCAATAAGCTTTGATTGATCCCTTAGGCATGAAAGTTCTTCATCATTTTTTTACTTTGATATGAAATGGATAATTATATTATTTTTGTTTTATCTCGATGCTTTCAGAGTGGAAAATTTTGGAGGAATTAACTTGTAGGGTCATTTTAATGGCAGATACCAATTTGAAAAATTAGGGTTTGAAACATTTCAAAGCCATTTTGAGGCATCAATCGACATTTTTGGGGGCCAAAAATTTCCCATCATAGTTGCGACCCTTGACACTATTATACACATCGAGACCTTTCCAACAGTGAAAAAATTGTGTCAATTGGAGCTCGTATGCAAAAGTTATGCTTCCCGCAAGTTGACCTATCGTGTTGACCACCATGGTACGAGAGGGTACCATGTCAGCCACCATTACTCATGCATATGGGGATATCCACATGAGGACTTTAAAGAATATTCTAGAAGTTCCAAAGCCTTATCATAATTAAGGGTTGAGGAATTCAAAACCCTAACCTTAGACAGTTATCAAACCATGTTAAATATCGGGCCACTAGGAGGAGAAGGGGTTCCATTCCATGTTATTTCATTTTGATCCATAACAAAGTAGAACAACTCGGAGTGGGAAAATTAGAGAGAATAACAAAGGAGGTTAATTCTTTTTAGCATCCTAATAGGCCACAGGTCTTAGGTGACTCCATAGAGAGTTCCCACTCCTTTGTACTTACATTATTTCCATACCAGAGTAAAGAGAGCAGAGCAACCTCACTTTCTAGTTGAGTTTTCTCCCATAAGGGTTTCCCAAAGAAAATATTTGTGTTATTTTGTGGATGTTGTGTGCTTGTATTTTACTGTTCTCTATTTTTCATATTTTATCTATTTCATGCATAAGCATAAAATCAGTAACTAAAGATTCTAGAATCTAAAGGAATTTAACCTTCATAGTGTAGATTTCAGTTTTGTTTATCATATCTGTTGTGACAAATTGTTCCAATGGAATATCCATGAAAATTTACAAATCATATTGGTATCAGAGCAAGTTTTCTTTGGTTATTTGTGGAAAGTTGCATGGATCTAGAAATTGTTTTAAGAAGAAAGTCATAGAACCCTAGCCATGGTCGACAAGTCTGTTCATAACAACCCTTGAGATCCAGTAGAGGAGAGATTTGCGAGGCTAGATGAGAAAGTCACTAAAATATATCACAATATATCCCTCCTCATGGTGACTCTATCAAGCAATATCAAACTGTTCAAATAATTTGGTGGCTCGAACTCAGAGATCGTATCAGATGGGAAATCGAGAGATAACGAACACCCAAAAAAGGAGTTGTGGAAAGAAATTGAGAAAGAGAAACCAAGTTCCAATTCCATAAGCCTTTCACAATCCCTATTCAAGATGGAAGACAAAGTGTATATAAATCCATACCAAGGTGAGAATTAAAACTAAATCATTAGTTGCAGTAACTAGAATTTTATTTTAACGTTCACCATATAGATGAAGAGCAAAATATATCGTTCACTAGACTGAAGTTAGAGGGCCATGCTTTAACCTGGTGCGAAATTCACATAGAGACACTCAGGCTGGAGGGTGATCCGCCAATATCTAAGTGGGAGGATTTCAAAATCCTCATTAAGTCTCAATTCTATCCTATTGGGTATGTTGAAGACCAATGGATCTGTTTGCATTACTTCAAGCAAAGGCAGGGGAAGAGTGAACAAGAGTACACCACCAAGTTTAGGAAGATGATCATCATGCTAGTTATCTCCCGAGAACCTAGATGTACTCCTCAAGTATTTTGGGGGTATACATAGTCATCTATGAAAGAAAGTGATTCTTTTCAAGCCAAGGAGAATGGACGAGGTATGTGTACAAGCACAGTATCTGGAAAACATAGGCCATAAGTGATCCGGATTATTTTCGGCACGAAATGAGAGAGGAGATATAACAAATAAATATACAGAGATATATCAGATATCTAGTAATATAACATAAATGTATCAGAGATGCAACCATAAACACAAAGATACAGTAATACACAATTTCTATTAATGAGCGAAAATGTACAAAGACTGTAAAATTATAGAGTGAAAGACTCGCTAGAATGGTGGAAGCTTATCACTCAAAAGAGATGTGATGGCTACTCGCATTCTCAAGAATATTATCGTTACAATGAGGCTCCAAAGGCCTTTTTAACATAAGTAAAATCCAAAACCCTAACCTTGGAAGATGAAAAGCCAAAAGCTTTGCGTGCCCCGATGGGGGTAGTTGATACATCAACTTCTCAGGGGCACAACATTTGCATACGATCTCCATTTGGGGCACTCGATACACCATTGGAAAGGTATAACCTAGAATAAATACTTTTGAATGGCCCAAGCCAGTGCCTTTGGCATTTTCTTGGGCCCCAAATACCCCAAAAAACATCCTTTAGGGCCTCAAAACAGCCCCAGAAGTTTGGGACCCGAAAAACTGCCAAGGTGGAAAACTATTTTTCGAGTCAGTGGAATATGTGGGTGGTCACCGATATCCATCTGGATCAATCCTCCCTCCTTAGGAAGAAATGGTCTCCATTTCATTGAGTTCCCATGGGATAGGGGGAAGTGTTTGTTGAATCCGAACCTTAATGAGCTATTTTCCTTGCTAGAGAAGTTGTGTTGCTTAGCTTGTTGAAGGTTGTCATGAACCTATGGCTGGAAGGACCTTTTTATCCAGTCTGGCTACATGAGATGATTGTGTGCAGAAGGAATCCTTGCTCTTTTATTTAATCTTGTAGACCTGCTTTTATTGGACAGAACGTGCTTGGACTGAGGTTGCAATGGTTGCGGTGTTCTTCTGTTTACCTTTTGAACAGACTATGAAGAAGCTAAATTTTGTAGTATGAGATACTACCTTGCGACACTATTTAGGTGGGATAGTAGTTGGAACTACCTCCAGTATCATGTAGAGATGATCCCCTAGAGTAACAATGACACTACGGGGTCGAGACTCATAAATAGCATGGCGCTTCCACATATATAGCTGGCCCAAAATAACATCACATACATTCAATGGGGAAACATCAAATAATATCTCATCCTTGAAGGGATGGATGCCATAGGATAGGCGACACTGTTGGTTGACACAGAGATCTCATCCCTGGATAAGCCACCCGATGTTGTATGGTTGTAGGTGTGGTGTAGTTGACAATCCCAATTGTTTGATGATCTCTGCTGAGATGAGGTTCTTCTGGCTTCTGCTATCAACAATAAAATGCAGTGGGGTCCCCTTCACCCACATATTTGAATGAAAAAGGCGCTCCCCTTCTTCAGGATCTGTTGGTTCTTCTAGTTGAATTGTTGTGGTTGCAACAATAGTAGTGGGGTCTGCGTCGATGATTTGTCTTCTTCCATTATTTTCTAAATCAGATTTTGAATGAGGGTTCGTCTCATTTTATTTTATCTCAACCACCAATGATTGTTTTGAGTGACCTTCATTAGTGTTGTGCCAAGGGATTTTGTGGAAATCACAACACTTTCCAGTGTCCTTATTCATATTCCCATGACCCTTCTTTTCCTATGGCTTGGAATGGTTTTTAGGAGGTTGTTTGTTAGTGTCATCTTTATCATACTTTTTTTGTTGCATATTTGTAGACCCAAAATCCTGCTTGTTTTAGTGCTTAAATTTCTGCTCGATTTTAACAGCATATCGATAAGCAACACCCAATGATGAGATTTCCATAAAATCCATTTCAGTTTGGATGTATCGGTGTAGATCCCCATGGTATTTCAGAACCAAACATCACTCAAAGTCTTTGATACCCAGCTTGGTGTGAAAGGTAAGGAAGGTATTGGTGAAATCCAACACTACTTGGCCCCTCTCTTGCCACAGTGTGGTCCATCTCATGTACTAGTTGTCATAGTTTCCAATAGGGCAATATTGTTCCTTGACCCTATCCACAAAAAAATACCAGGTGGGCTCAACCCCATATATTCCAGACTCCTCTATGGAACTTTTCTCCCAGTAAGTTTCCCACCAATTTTTTATATGGGGGAGATTCTTAAGGAGTTCAAAGGTGATCGTTTCCCTGTCAGAGAAATTATGAATAGAGAAATAACCTTCTATGAGATTTAACCATTTTTCTAGGGCATCTTCATCTATCTGTCCTTCAAATTTAGGAATATCAAAATTAACTTGTACCTTGAAATGTTAGGTGCCTCCAAAGTGGCCGCTTGATGAAGAGGTGCTAGTTGTTATCAATAGGCTTTGAAGGATGTGGGAAAAATTCTCCATCATTTTGTCCCTTTGTCGCGTGAGAGCTTGCTCAAGCAACGGATTAATAGAATCTTTTGCTTCGTCGTTTTCCTTTTCTTCCACCATGGAGGGTTTCTTGGGCATGCGAGAGCGATTTTCCTCAAGAGAGACAAGCTCAAGACCCAAATTTCTATACTCAGACCTCATCGGGCACATGCACTGAAAAACGATCAAGAGCAGCCTGCTCTAATACCACTGATCCGGATTATTTTCAGCACGAAATGAGAGCGGAGATATAACAAAGAAATATACAGAGATATCTCAGATATATAATAATATAACATAAATGTATCAGAGATGAAACCATAAACACAGAGATACAATAATACACAATTTCTATTAATGAGCGAAAATGTACAAAGATTGTAAAATTACAGAGTGAAAGACTCGCTAGAATGGTGGCATCTTATCTCTAAGAAGAGATGTGACGGTTACTCACATTCGCAAGAATATTATCATTACAATGAGCCTCCAAATACCTTTTTAACATAAGTAAAATCCAAAACCCTAACCCCGGAAGATGAAAATCGAAAAGGTTTGCGGGCCCCGATGGGGTAGTTGATACGTCAACTTCCTAGGGGTGTAACTTTTGCATACGATCTCTGTTTGGGTGCTAGATACACCGTTGGAAAGGTATAACTGAGAAGAACCACTTTTGACTGACATAGGATAGTGCACCTGGCAATCGCCTGGGCCCCAAATCCCCAAAAAACTTCATTTAGGGCCTCAAAATGGCCCCGGAAGTTTGGGACCCGAAAAACTGCCAAGGTGGAAAACTATTTTTCGAGCCAGTGGAATAGGTGGGTGGCCACCTATATCCACCTAGATCAATCCTCCCTCCTTAGGAAGCAATTTCCTCCATTGCGTTGAGTTCCCAAGGGATAGGGGGAAGCGTTTGTTGAATCTGAACCTTGATGAGCTATTTGCCTTGCTCGAGAAGTTGCGTTGCTTAGCTTGTTGAAGGTTGTCACAAACTTGTGGTTGGAAGGGTTGGACCTTTTTATCCAGTCTGGCTACATGAGATCACTGTGTGTAGAAGAAATCCTTATGCTTTGCTTTAATCTTGTCAACCTACTTCTTTTGGACAAAACGTGCTTGGACTGAGGCTGCAGTGGTTGCAATGTTCTTATGTTCACCTTTTGAACAAACTATGAAGAAGCTTAATTTTGTAGTATGAGATACTACCTTTTGGCACTGTTTAGGTGGTATAGTAGCCGAAACTACTTCTGGTATCCTGTAGAGATGATCCCCCAAAGTAACAATGACACTACGGGGTCAAGACTCATAAATAGCATGGCGCTTCCACATATATAGTTGGTCGAAAAGAACATCACACATCACATAATACCTCATCCTTGAAGGGTTGGATGCCATAGGACAGGTGACACTGTTGGCTGACATAGAGATCTCATCCATAGCAAAGCCACCCGATTTTGTATGGTTTCAGGTGTGGTGTAGTTGACAATCCCAACTGTTTGACGACCTCTATTGAGATGAGGTTTTTCTAGCTTCCACTATCAAAAATAAAATGCAGCAGGGTCCCCTTCACCCACATCTGTGAATGAAACATTTGCTCCCCCTCTTCAAGATCTGTTGGTTCTTCTGGTTGAATTGTTGTGGTGGCAACAGTAGTAGTGGGGTTCATGTCGATGATCTATCTTCTTCCTTTATTTTCTAAATCAGATTATGAGTCAGGTTTCATCTCATTTTCTTTGATCTCAGCCACCAATGATTATTTTGAGCGATATTCATCAGTTTTGTGCCAGGGGAATTTCTGGAAATCACACCACTTTCCAGTGTCCTTCATCTTCCCGCGACCCTTCTTTTCCTGTGGCTTGGACTAGTTTTCAGGAGGTTGTTTGTTAGCGTCGTATTTATCATAAATTTTTTGTTGCGGATTTGTAGACCCAAACTCCTGCTTGTTCAAGTGCTTAAATTTCTGCTCAATTTTTACAACATATCGATAAGCAACACCCAGTGATGAGATGTCCAGAAAATCCATTTTAGTTTCGATGTATCGGTGTAGAGCCCCATGATATTTCAGAACCAAATGTCGCTTGGAGTATTTGATACCTAGCTTGGTACGCAAGGTATCGAAGGTATTGGTGAAATCTGGCACTGCTTGTCCCCTCTCTTACCGCAGTGTGGTCCATCTCATGTATTGGTCGTCATAGTTGCTAATAGGGTAATATTGTTCCTTGACTGCATCCACAAAAAAATCCCAGGTGGGATCGAACCCATATATTCCAGACTCCTCTGTGGAAATTTCCTCTGAGTAAGTTTCCCACCAATGTTTTACATGGGGAAGGGCCTTAAGGAGTGCGAAGGTGATATTTTCCCCGTCGGAGAAATTATGAATGGAGAAATAAAATTCTAGTAGATTTAACCATTTTTCTAGGGCATTTGCATCTATCTGTCCTTCAAATACAAGAATATCAAAATTAAATTGTACCTTGAAAGGTGAGGTTCCTCCAAAGTGGTCTCTTGATGAAGACGTGTCGATTTTTATCGACAGGCGTTGAAGGATGTGTGAAAAATTCTCCATCATTTCATCCCTTTGTCGCGTGAGAGCTTGCTCAAACAACAGATTAATAAAATCTTATGCTCCATCATTTTTCTTTTCTTCCTCCATGGAGGGTTTATTGGGCATAAGAAAATGATTTTCCTTAAGAGAGACAAGCTCGAGACCCAACTTTCTATACTCGGACCTCGTCGGGGACATGCACTGAAAAACGATTAAGAGAAGCCTTCTCTGATACCATTGATCCATATTATTTTCGGCATGAAATGAGAGCAAAGATATAACAAAGATATCTCAGATATCTAATAATATAACAAAAATGTATCATAGATGCAACCATAAACACAGAGATATAGTAATACACAATTTCTATTAATGAGCGAAAATTTTCAAAGATTGTAAAATTATAGAGTGAAAGACTCGCTAGAATGGTGGTATCTTATCTCTGAGAAGAGATGTGATGGCTACTCGCATTTGCAAGAATATGATCATTACAATGAGGCTCCAAAGGCCTTTTAAACATAAGTAAAATCCAAAACCCTAACCCTGAAAGATGAAAATCCAAAAGGTTTGTGGGCCCCGATGGAGGTAGTTGATACGTCAACTTCCCGGGGGCGTAACGTTTGCATACGATCTTCATTTGGGGTGCTCAATACACCTTTGGAAATTTATAACCGAGAATAATGCCTTTCGACTATCCCAAGCCAGCACCCTTAGCAATATCTTGGGCCCCAAATCCCCAAAAAACGTCGTTTATGGCCTCAAAACGGTCCCAGAATTTTGGGACCCGAAAAATTGTTGAAAAACTGCCAAGGTTGAAAACTATTTTTCGAGCCAGTGGAATAGGTGGGTGGTCACTGAAATCCACCTGGATCAAGCGGTTCCAGGTAGAAAGATAACCAAGAAGATTCTCGGGAGGGAAAGAAGAAGTGAAAAGGGGGAAAGGATAAGAGTATGACAGCCACTACACATCAGTGCAAGGATCCTAGCAACCATTGTAATATTGATGGTCACACTGAGGAAAAGTATTGGAAACTACATCCAGAGTTGAACCTGAAGAACCACAAGAAGGAAGCAAAGAAAAAGAATATTCTAGCCACAGATTCAAGCAACCATGTTGAAAGTAACTCAGATGTGGATGAGAAGATTTTCTATGCATAAATGTAGAAGAGGTGAATCTGAGTAGCCTTCATCAGCGGGAAGAGAAGGAGATGAACAAAATATTCCACATCAAGATTTGGGTCAAGAAGACCAAGATAGATTCTCTGTTTGATTCTGGTTCACAAGCTAATCTCATAGCAACAGATTTGGTTAGCAAGCTTGGATTGAACGTTCATGCTCATCCTAGCCCATATCCATTGGGATGGGTAAACAAGGATACAGATATCAAGGTAACGAAATAGTGTAAGATTAAATTTGCTACAAGTGTTGATTTTATCGATGAAGTGGAATTGGACGTAGTACCCCTTAACGTATGTGGAGTAGTGTTTGAAATCCCCTACATGTATATGAGTGATGAAACCTTCATGTGAAGAGCCAACCAGTATCGACTAATCAAGTATGGGAAGACCGACATCATCAATGCGCATAAATTCAAGTCAAATATCTCACTGGTAAGTGCTAACCAAGCCAAGAAGTTGATTATTTCTAGTAAGAAATATGTTTTACATTTCTTAAGAGAAAATTAGTCTAATTATGAGTCAATAAGAGTAAAGGCATCCATGGAGGGGTGTACTAAAGAGAAGAAACATCAGTTGGACGATTTGTTATAGGCATATAGGGGAGTGTTCCAAGAACATAAAGGGATACACCTAAGAGGGAAGTGGAGCACAAAATCCAATTATTTCCAAACTCCCCCTTGTCAAATATTGGGTTGTATAGACAATCCATTATGAAACAAAAAAAGGTAAAGAAGTAGTTGCATAATTTGTTAGAGTGAGGTGGGATTCAACCAAGTACCTCACCTTGTGGGTCACCCATCATAATTATTCCCAAGAAGGATGGGACTTGGATAATGTTTATCAAATACATGGAATTGAACAAGATAACACTGAATAATCAATACCCTCAGCCCAAAATCGATGATTTGTAGGACCAGCTGCAACATGTCAACTACTTCACTAAGATGGATTTGAAATCAAGATATCACCAGGCACGAGACAAAGAAGAAGATATTTGGAATATTTCCCTCAAGACAAGGCAAGGTTGGTATGAGTAGTTGGTTATTCCATTCAATTTATGCAACGCAACAACTACATTTATGATACTAATAATTGATGTTTTACACCCTTATCTAGATTTATTTTTTATTGTCTATTTGGATGATATATTGGTTTATAGTGCTACCTTGGAGGAGGACATCTCACATCTTATGCAGGTGTTAGAGACCCTGAAGAAGCACCAACTATTGGGCAATCTCAAGAAATGTGAGTTTGCTCACCAGTCTTTGGTGTATCTAGGGTATGTGAAGTGGTATGTGATTGGAGGCCATCATGAAATGGCCAGTTCCTACAAATTACACAAAATTTAAGAGCTTTGTTTGGGAAGCATAATACTTGTGAAAGTTCATAGCTTCATTTTTAGGAGTAGTTACACCACTCCACGTAATAATAGCAGGTAGTAAGAGTTTCTAGTTGGGGAAGAATTAGTAGAAGGTCTTTGATGAGCTTAAAAGAAAGATCATTCAAGCACCAGTGCTTACGATACCGAACTTGCAGAAGCCCTTTGAAGTGGATACAGATGCAAGTGGGTATGCCATGGGATCAGTCCCGATGCGGGGGGGAAGGCATGTCTTCTATCATTATGAAGTATTTCATGGGATGGTCCTCAACTACCCTATCTACGAAAAGGAGCTTTGTGCCTTGGTAAAATATATCAAAAAGTGGAAGCACTATATGATGGGAAAGGAGACTATCATCCACACTTATCACTAGTTGCTCCAGTATATGTAGGCCCATAGTAAGTTACAACAAACCATGCACTACAAATGGATGGGGTTCTCACAAAAGTTTCATTCGGTTATAAAGTATAAGAAGGGTAGCACAAACATGTTGGTAGACATGCTTTCATGAACACTCATTGTCACAACCCCACTGCGGCGTAATAAATTTTTGCCAAATTCTCGAGGGTTAGAATCCCCAAAATCCTACAGGGCTTAGTGTTGGGGACCTATAATCATAGGTAACTCGATTCTTCGACTGTTGATTTGGCGTTTCTCTCGTGATGACGAAATCTGGCTCGGTTGATCCTGTTTCTCCCCTCCATTCATTTTGCTCGATCCCCCATCACCCTGTTGCATCCTTCATCCACGCTACGCCACTCATTCCCTTGTCTTTTTGTCCCTGAGCCACATCTCTCCCACCACCTATTCACGAATAAATGAACTTAGGATTAAAGCAAAAATAACAATAAGTTAATTAGATTAAATAATAATAATGTTAGTATAGTTAGAATAGGTTAAACTAGCTAATAAATAATTAATAATTAAGTTAAAAATCTAAATTAGTAATTAGGTTAGAATTTGATTAATTAAAAAATAATACAAATAAAACAAATCATAAAACATTAAAAATTAAATTAAAAGGAATTAAAAATTAAATTAAATTAAAAAAACACAAAGCAAATTAAATAAAAAGAAAAACATTAAAACAAATTAAAACTTAATAAATAAAACATAAAATAAAAAACAAAAAATATTAAAAACATAATAATTAATAAAACACAAAACATATATATAAAAACAAAACAAAAATATAATAATTAACATAAAACAAAACGTGAACAAAACATGTAATAAAATAATATTAAAAACTAAAAACTAAAACTAAAAA
>SNQJ01S0165533.1:21089-31595 GCA_010110895.2 Picea sitchensis | reverse complement strand
GTGTCCTATGCTCTCGTGAACAATGAAAGCTATGTGCTTCTTAGAATCGGGTTTCTCTCCAGACTGTGTGAAGAGGCTTACTGCTGAAGCTCTGATACCATGATAAAGTGAGAAGTAGAGAATACAGAGCAAGAGCAGAGCAAAAATAGAATTCAGTATATTAGGAATGTAAGTAAAAGAGTACATGATCAAAGGGAAAATAGTTGAGCTAAATAGGCTCAAGCAAATCAAGAAATGATAGTACAATTGGCCAGGACAGCTGTACGGTCAAACTATTGAGGTTACATTATATTTAACACTCGTGCCCATTAAATCCAAGGACAGGTGGATTAATATGCATAATCATATCACGACTTGTGATCTGTGTTTATTGTAGCAGAAAGTGACACTCGAATTTGTTTCCATTACTAAAGAGGAAAGCCCATAAATCTCATCATTTTATGGAGTTTATCTAGTGATTTGGATGAAGTAAGACGATTTGTCATACTGCAAGTGACGACCAGGATTGATCAAGATATATCAGTACACTCTTAAAGTAATCAAGTTGAAGATTCTTTGTTACATGGACTTTGAACCCTTTTCTCCTTGGTCGCCAACGCTTTACTCATATCATTGATAAGGCATTTCTTACTGATCCCAGTTTTGCAGTTTACGTTAAGAAGTATGCAAAGGATGAAGATGCTTTCTTTGCTAAAAATATCGACCGTCTGCAAAGGAATTTTGTGGGTCATTTGCAGGTGAAGGAAACCATGGTGAAGGCTTAGCCCACCGTGAGCGAGGAGTACAAGGCCGCCATCGATAAATGCAAGAGGAAGCTCTGAGCCCTCATCGCTTAGAAGAACTGTGCGTTGATCATGGTTCAAATCGCATGGCATAGCGCTAGGACTTTCGATGTCAATACCAAGGCCATAGGGCCCTTTGGGATGATGAGATATCCAACTGAACATTCCCACGGTGCTAACAACGGTCTGGACATTATCATTAGCCTCCTCCACTATTTTTGGAAAGGAGAGTGATGTCAAGAGAGGTTATTTTTTATGACATTTCTAGACTGCATAGATATTGGTATATTTCCTGTCAAATGGAGAAAAGAAAATTTGTTGTCATTGAATTTAAGCCACATGAAAAGAATGGATTTATGGAGGTTATTTCCCTTCATAGAGATCTGTACACGTTACCTCAGATAGGACAACACATATGAAATCAAAATCTCTTGCAAAACAACGAGCATATAGATTGCTTCAGTCTTATCAGTTTCATGGATAACCTGTTGATGTGATAATGCTTCAATACTTGTTGCGATCCCATTTACAAAATTGTTTAAGAAAATCAACAAAATCGTGATTTTCGTAGATTTGATCCAAAATAGGCATCATTAGGTTCTATTCACGTGGAGGAAAGCCATATCATGTAGATATACACATAAATGAATGTTGGGAGGCATGCATCCATTTATGGGGCAACACTCATGGTAAGAACGATTTGAGCGATCGTAACAACTTCACAATTATGTGAATGAAATGGACAACATTTATGAACCCATCGGAAATCAGGATCTTGAGTATCCCAATGGAGAATATCTCATAACATATATCACTTTCAATAATACTATGGGGTTGGAAAAGTGTCAGGTTGTCACCATCCGAGTTGGAATAGATCTATCCCTAGTTCATAGACATCGTGTCAATTGATTTCCAGGATGGTGCAACTATATCCTCGATCTTACGAATAAGATCAACCCTCAATAAGTGCCTTTTCCAATACGTCGCACTGTTAATCCTTGGTAGCACCGATCATGAGGGAAGCCATAGAGACGAGAGCTAAAATCAGCGAACGGGAAGTTCTAAATCAATGTGTCAATGATATAATTGATTGTTGTAATACCACGCAAGAGACAACACATATGGATGCAACGAAATGCAATGGCAATTGTTCCTATCACTAGCACAGCCGCTCACTCGCGGCTGGTGAACGCTGAAAGCGGCAAAAATGTAAGCATGCTTGGAAGTTAATGGATGAAATCCAAGCCATTCATTTAGTGTGACGACTAAGAATATTCTAAGCATATTTAATCGCCTCCATAGAAAACGTATTAAGAACTAAAAACCTATTAAATGTGGCCATTGTCAATAGGTATACGCCTTTCGAAGTAACGAGATTTATTTTTTCCATCGTATCCTTCAAATTGCACTGGGAAGCTTATAGTTCTCAAGCCCGCAAGTGAGACAGGATATTCTGTGTCTGTCAGACCTAATAAAGGTATTCCTGTGAAGGGAGGTAATACCCTTAACAACTCATTTGGTGTATCAGTTGGAGGTGTTATTGATGGGAATAAAATGCAAGTGGAGAAGAGACACTAGCAGGGGGCAAATCAATTCTTTTTATCGGGAGCACATGAGGAGAATACTTGCTGCTAATGCTTTTCGTCGAGGCATCCATAGAATTTGGAACATGAGATTTGAGGTTCCATGTTGGTTGGAATAAACAGTAAATATTCATATTCTCAGATCTATAATTATGGTCACGTACTGTACCTGTATTCATATTTGCATCAACTTTCTTGCATTTTTTCAGACGGGGTCATTTTGTCATTGATGTTGTCAAAGGTGCGATGGTAAATGCAGATAGGGATATACAAAGTTGAGTTTCTGCATTGATGGAGACGATCCAATGAAGTGCGTTGGGACACATTTCCAAAGTGGAAGCTGGACGCAAGTGAAGGGAAAAAGGATGCCTCAGATTGCAACTGCTTGCACTAACAAAGAACTGCTTGCGTCTATTCAAGCTAACGAAGAGAGAGGATGTCGATCGGATATTTGGTATAGATGCCAAGTACGTCAGAAAGCTCAATGTGGGTAATAACTCTATTTCTATGTTTTGAAGATTTGATGCTACATAGATCTGTATGTGTTGGGAAGCAAGGAGAGTTTTGGAAACGATGTGGAGTTTGGCCACTTCTGTGAGAGATGGAACCATCTCTCTATACGTTTGGTCATGGGAATGATCGATGTTCAAGGTGAATTCCCCATTGACATTTGAGTCATGCACGAAGTTGATGCATTGACTCCTTACCATTTTGATGCACAAATAGCATGACTGTCTTGACCAATTACATTGCAACAATTGCAAAGAACACAAGCAAAACGAGAAGGTCAATTTTGCTAGATTGGGAACTGCTATAAATGAATCGTTGCTCCAAAGCATTTTTGTCATGACAACTCCGTGTTGATGTAAAGAGACTAGAAAGTCTCCAACATCAACATTTTCAATCTTTTGTGGGGTTAGGCAAGAAGAGAAGTGAATGTTATTTTAGGCTTAAAATCCCGGATAAGAAAGCGCATTGAACTTTAGGCAAATTTTCTCCTAACCTACAATCCAAACATAGATTCCTTTGCCATAGAATTTTACTTTTAGTAATATTTTATTTTTATTTAATTTATAATCTTCCTTCAATTTCATAATTTAATTACTTCTATGTGGAATTTTATACATTTGGAGTAACAAATCAAATTTAATAAAAAAAATACAATAAATAAAATGAAAAGAGAAATGTTTTGTTTTTACTTTAGCAAAAAGTAACAAAGTTAATCAAAAACTAGAAAAATTCACATAAAAAAAATCTAATTAAAAGAAAAGTTTATTAAATAACATTAATATGAAGAGTATAACAGAGTAATATTTTTAATGATTTATGTTTTTTTTTTCTTTAGAAGTTGGGATATAAGAAATAACAAAATTAATTACAAAATTAAAAATAACGAAAGCTATATGTTGAAACAACTAAAAGAAAGAAATGTATACACATATATTATCCATAGTACATTATGTGATTGAAAATTATATAATTTTTTTTATATTATGAATTCAAAGTGTTAAATTAATACAGATGAGGAAAACTAGGGATTTTAAAGAAAGATCAAGAGATAGTTCATAGTCAAGAAGAAATTGATTTTCATTTAAAAGGATTCCCATACAAATTCATAAATTTTCGAAGTCTACAAGTCTCTGCGTTCAATAGGGTTAGGTATATGGTTTTTAGCCCCTCTAGACACAATGTACAATACAAAGACCAATCTTGTAAAAGAAAAATAAAGTTGAGCCAAGAAGGAATGGAGCCATGGTGGTGAATCGCAAGGAGAAAACCTGCATATAGAAACCAATTAGCATCAAATAACGTCGAGCTTTAATACAACAACCTAACAAGTAAATTTTTACCTTATTGATCGAGAAATGGATCTAGGAACTTGATGGGGCTTAGAAAGGTCTAAACAGAAAAGTTCTCAGAATGGCTTAAAAACAGACATGTGAGTATGCCTCGTCAATACGAACCCAACACAACTTGAAAGGGCTCAAACAAATGTCGTATTCTCTAGATATGGCGATATTTTCGTTTTTCCAAACATACAAAAAAATGATGATTGGATAGTCCGTACAGTCCCACATGGTAGTTCATTGTACAGGTTGTACGGTCGTACAACTGGCATGGCCGAGTATGTGGTGATGACATGGACAGAGGTTGACTGGGGATTTGATGTGACAAGTGGATCTATCAGGGAGTGACATGTGTCACCACTACAAGGGTGACATGTGGAACATCTGTACTGATGACGTGGCAGGTACGACATGTGGCACATCCATCCAACGCTTATGTGGAAGTTACAGTGGCAGGAAGATGGTCAAATAATGTGATGACACATGGCAGTTAGTTGATGTATGGAACTGTGCCACATGGCCCAGACATGGGTTTCCATGTGGCACCCATGTATTCATTGTTTATTTTGGAAAAATGTTGGTATTTATGAGGTTTGAACCGTGGACCTCTGTTGCGCACCAAGATTTCAAGTAGGCTGGGTTACAATCTCGCTTACCAGATGAGACTTAGCCATTATGGGCGCCATTTGTATAAATGTTTGCATGATGTTTGAAATGGCGGAGAAAAGGGTTGGGGCTAGGCCCCAACCCCTCATGTTGTGTCTCCATACAATACTTGGATATGTTTCCTAAATGGTCTCCAAATTTCATGCTCTGAATCATTCTAGAAAAAATCTTATTGTGAAAATGGTGAGATTACCTGTAACTAACATACCTTAGAAAGCATCATCAAAAGATTTTATCCTCCCTTGAATTTCGGCCTTCTTTACTTCATGACCTTCCCTCTGAAATTCGACTTAGATATCCTTTGGTTACCTCACTCACCTGTAGATATTCAATATGCTCAAGTGTGATTAAAATGAAAGAGCCTTGCCTCTTATTTATACTTTCATGTAGCTTCCTCAAGGGGTTACATTTTAACCATCTTAACCCACTTTCCTTATTTTAGGGTTAACCCACTTCTAAACACTTGTCAACTTATTAATTTATCCATTAAATTTATTATTTAAATAATTTCTTTTGTATTCACTTTGACTTATAGTACACTCATCACTTCACTTTATTATTTAGCTTCTAAAATATCTTAAACCACTTTGACTGCTTTGACCTTTTGGGGCTTCTAGATGACTCATGAGGGTTCTCTAACTTTACATAGCCATAAATATCTAACCGTGAGGCATTATGTGGTGTTCCACATACCAATGGAATGGAATGGCATGTACTATCCATATAGAATATTCTTACCTACAAATATATCAAAATTCATACCATTATCCATCAAACAAACTTGGGTCCATTACCCAAACCTTTCTCCAACTTCACATGGCCATAACTCTCTAAATGTGAGGAGTTATGTGACGTTCCACATACCACCAGAAATGGCATGACATGTAATATCCATATGAAATAGGATTACTTGCAAATATATCAAAACCCATGCCATTATGCATCAAACAAACTTGGGTCCATTACCCAAACCATTGTACTACCAGAATTTGCTACCAAAATTTCTTCAAGGGTTAACATCAATGAAAACCAACCCAATTAATCAACAATATCCCCCTTTGGAATTGATGGAAAAACTATGATGCAATACTGAAGTCACGTCACTCATGCTTCCCCTTTACCTTTACCTTTGCATTTACCTTTGCATCTGATAAATCTCTCTCCCTTTTCCATCAATGGAAAAATTATCTTTCCATCTGGGGTTGCTCCCCCTAACTGAACTATCCTTGGGGATACTCCCCCCTGACTCATCTCTTCCTAAAATTGGTCTTCCAACATGAACTATTCTCTTTATGGTGCTGCCTCGTGTATATCTAAGACATATAATATAATCATTCAAAAGCATTCATTTTGGAGTAAAAATCACTCCGAGTCTCTGGAGAATATACTCAAAGGATTCTCTTGGAAGCGATTTTGTAAAGATATTTTCCACTTGTTCTTTTGTACCCACATATTCAACACTGATTTTCTTCTCTGCAACCTGTTCCTATAGAAAGTGATACTTTATTGGAATGTGCTTGGTCTTGGAGTGAATCACCGGGCTCTTTGAGATACTGACGGTGCTTGTATTATCACAATAGATTGGAATGGGATCATCATACTCAACCTGTATATCTAACAAAGTTTTTTTCATCCATCAAACATGTTTACAACATGTTGTTGTTGCAATATAGTCTGCCTTAATTGTAGATAAGGATACTGATGATTGTTTCTTGCTTAACCATGATACTAAACATTCACCCAAGTAGAACGTTGCTCCACTAGTGCTTCATCGGTCATCAATGCAACCTTCCCAATCTGCATTTGTGTAGGAAATAAGTGATAGATCCTTTCATTTTGGATACCATAGTCCAAAATCTTACGTTCCTTTGAGATATCTGAAAATCCTCTTCACTGCTAATATATGTGATTCCTTTGGTGACGCTTGAAATCATGCCACATGTCAAACTTTCTACATTACATACGGTCTAGATGTTTTCACATATAGTAAGCTACCATTCATTGACATGTATTTCCTCTGGTCTATAGACTTTGAATCATCATCTTTTCTCAACTTGCAACTGGTTTGCATAGGAATGGTAACTAGTTTGCAATCTTCCATTCCAAACTTCTTTAGCATTTATTTGATATACTTATTTTCAGAAATAAAAATCCCTTGGTTGTGTTGATGTATCGGAAGACCTAGAAAGAATAATAGTTCTCCAAGTAATGACATTTCAAATTCATTATGCATATCCTTTGCAAATTTCTGGCTTAACCTATCATTAGTACTTCCAAAACAATATCATCAAAATAAATTTCAATTAATAAAATACTACCTTGAGTTACCTTGATGTAGAGGTTGTTGTCTACATTTCCTTTTAATAGTTCATATGGAGTTTTGTCATTGTTGTTTTTGAGCATTACTCTATTTTGAATGTGAACTATTGTATGAACTCCATGTGTCCAAAAAATATCCATCAATTTGGAATCCATTAGCATTGTTCAAGACATTTCATGTCGAATTATCATCCATTATGATAATGTTCCTTTGTCTCTGAACCACTCTCTGAACAAATATATGAATCCATGCTCTCATCCACTGTCATATATCTTTCAAAACCTACTAAGTGTTCTTAGGAATCCATATTTGTCTATACTTTCCAAGAATCTACTTGTGCAATTCTCCATAATACTGACTCATTTATCACTATACTATCATGAAGTCTTGATTAATCTATCAAATTGTACTTATGCTAACTAACTGCTCTGAATCTGTCTTCTCAAACTCTGCAAGCTTCTTGAAGGATGGTTCTTTGGTCTGTCACAATTATTGCATAGACTCCCCCTATCTAATATAAATATTACCTGGGAGATTGGTGATTTTACTTCTCAATGTGACAATTTCTTCTTCAAGATTCTCAACCTCTTCATCTTTCTTTAATATCTGAGACTTCATGACTTCTTTTGTTATCTTCGCTTCTTCAAGATGAATTTTTAATGCCATTATTTATTCTTCAAGTAATTTATCTTCTTGACCAAGCTCTGACTCAAGCGGGTTTAGATCGTTAGTTATTTCCTTAAGATGATCTGTAAATATATTCGCTCTCACTTTTGCTTCTTCCTTTTGTGCTTCTATGTTGGCTTCCAAACGCTTCTTTTGATATTCAATATTTTCTTCAATCTTTCTGTCACCTTCTAGCTGACTTCTTAAGTTCTCGATGACCTATTGGACTTCTTAAAAAATGTGAACACTTTCCTTTTGTTTCATCAATTCTTTCTTGAGTGACTTGTTTTCTTCTCTTAGTTAATCTAAAGCAATAATCAATTCTTCCTCATAATTGTCTTATTTTTCAATTTGTTTTTACGTCTCATTTCATTCATGGAATTCTATTTCAAGATGTATGTATTTTTCACAATTAAAGAAAAACAACATACCTTTGTTGATTATGTACTCTTCATCTTCTGAATCTGTTTGACATGGTGAACATATTTCTTCTTGATCTGTACCTGCATCTTCTTTGGCATTTTCTAAATGTTTGATGGGTGAAGTGTATATGTCATGTAACTTATCCCAAATTTATTTGGATTATGAACATTTACCAACCTTTTCTCTTACTGGATTAGGTAATCCTTCCCAGATGAAATCCATTTCTATTTTGTTATTCTTCTTCAATTCTTTCTCGGCTGCAATCTTTTCCCTTTTTGAACTATCATATCATGTAACGATTGATAGCCAAATATAATTCCCCTGTTTCTATAAAACTACTTTCTTCCTTATGCTCCACATCTCATAATTTAAACCATTCTGACAATTAAACAATGGTACTCCATTCTCATAATAATCCATGATCTCCTTCCAGTGGTTAAACTATTTTGTGAATGAACCTGTTGATACTGAGAGGGGGTGAATCAGTATCAAGTATAATTTAAAACATTTTTCAACTTATACTTAAACCATTCAATTATATCCAATGATCATTGAACAATAGTTACACCAATACACCACAATACACCATGCACAATATATGAGAAATAATCAATAGTTATTGTTCAAGGGAAATAATGACTTCCAAAGGTAGCTACAACTTCCAAATGTAAAGGGAGGGATAAACCTCCAAGAGGAAGATACAATCCTCCAATATCAATAGAGAGTTTAACTCTCCATCCTTGCCCCTTCCTTCCACCCAATAATATATGAGAGAGAATAAAACTTTACATTAAATCATCACCATCAACCAATCATCACATAGAACCTGATAATGCTCCTAAGACTTCTTCAATTTCTGCAATTCTTCAATTCTTGGAGTACTCTAATCCTATAGATAACATTACTCAAGGTATTCTTTGAAACTCCTCCAAGTTTCACTCCTTGAATCCTCCCTAAAAAGACGTTATAGAAAGAATGGTAGACCTTGTTCAATTATGGTTTATTCAAGAGACCGAACCTATATAGAATGCCCCATGCTCAATATTTAACATCTGATTCTAAAATGTGCACACAAGAAACTAAAGTCCATAATATTTCCAATGCAATTTTTCCCACATCATTTGGATTCTCTATGAAGAAGTTATGACTATTTTACCCGGAACACCTGTTTATTGACTAGCTTCAGGACTAGTCACAAACCCTATCTTCCATAGAGTGTATCTCATAATTATAGTGAATAAAGAGATAAACATTTTACCACAGTTACCTTGATATGTCATCTCAATACCATAGCAATTTAACCATCTATAATGTCCCCACTTTGGGACATCATCACAGTGCAAAGATTTATGATGACCAAAGTAGCCAGATGGATGTTATAGCGAGTACATGGGTATTTAAGAGGCATTGTGGGGTCCATCTTACATTGATGATCATATTCCATCATTATGAGCCATTCCGCATAGGTTGGCTTTGGTTTTGTTGCATTCTGACGATTTCCATGATTTTGACTATTTTGAGCTATAAGTTAATTGAAATCACTGAAGAGGTCATTTTGGGCACATTACTTGGAGGAACCTCTCAGTGTAAAAGCTCATTGGAATGGGGAGGAGAAACACTAGAGGATGTGATGGCTAGAAGTGACTTTCAATGGCCAGGGAAGCCACAAGGGGAGATAAGGAGTTTTTCAGAGGTAAAAAGGTTAATTAATTAATTAAAGTGATTTAATTAATTAATTAAATATTAATAAAATGAAAGTCACTTTGGAGGGACAAGGTGAGACAAAAGTATAAAGGAAAGCCAAGGGCCTCTTCTCATGGATTCATGTATGATTATCTTTTGATATCAGGCTTTATCTAGTGAGCCCATCTCTTGGGGGTTTTGAGAGTTTTGACTTAACAAACCCTAGAGGACGATTTGGTGGTCAAAGATTACACCTAGCTTGTCTCAAGCTTGGTATCAGAGCTGAAATACAATCCCACACCATTCTAGTTCCATATCTACTCAGTTGGAGGAGGATTCCCACATCAGTTGCGTGTTCAGATAGAGACAGGGCGTGCCAGTTGGGGGTTTCCAACAAGGGGGGCGGACCATTCATTGAGGAGGGATTCGTCCTAGCCAAGGAGAAGGGATTCTGGGAATTCCAAGTATTGGGTTTCCTTTGCAGGTGTCTTGGCATCATTCTTGGTGGTTTTCTGGAGTCTTTCAGTGGAGGATCG
>SNQJ01S0165532.1:13477-27046 GCA_010110895.2 Picea sitchensis | reverse complement strand
AGAATAGACCCAGACCATGTATGGATGATGGAGTAATGTGATAAATCCTCTCATTGACACATAAGTCAATGTCCAATTGAGGAAGTTCATTGGGTACCCATCGTATTAGTAGATGTTTGTACCTCAAAGGAACTTCTACGTCACCTATCCTCTCATCGTCAAATGAACATGAACCTCCTTCAACAAGAAAGAATTACATGCACCTATGGAATTTTCTTTTGACCTTTTCACCTCTAGTTGATCTCGCCTTGTTAGATGTGTTGGACGTCGTAACATTTTCCCCCCTCCCTTAAGAAATTCCCTCGCTCGAGGATGATATGTCTTATAGGTACATGTTCGGTTGTACCTACACTCCATCGAATGAAAAAACTTAGTTAGCGACGATATGATTGAATTTATCCACATCCTTCACCTGAATAGACATCGTCAAAATGCATGTTTCAAGCATGATCATAATAATCACAGAAGCAACAATAGATATTTAAGTATATTTGCCTAGCCTTCTCAATAATAGCATGTAGTGTAGATAATTCAAAGGGTACATCCCCAAGTCCGTGTGTTTAGAATTTACCTCTAACCATCATCATACAAATGATTGATTATATATTTATTGAATCTCCCATGGTTGTGGTAATGGCAATGGTAAGAACAAAGCACCAGGCATCTTGTTTATTTCTTTGACTAAATGTAATGAATGGAAAAATGGGTGATCATCAATTGTTGGGTTTGAAAATTTGATGTAGAATATAGTCTACCTACAATGTTGTTGGGCATTGGCCTTGGCACCACAACCAAGTAAACCGAAAAGTGAAATCAAATTTTCACAAAGCCATTTCTTCATGGCAATGAATTCATATTGGAGAAGCTTGATCTCGAGTTGAGAGTAATTGTAGAGACTTTCACATTTATTATGTTGCAATGAAGATTTGTCTTGGTAAGACAGACGAGCTGCCATAGGCCTACCATTTGGTAAGATTCCTACAAGGTATTTATTTTCCTTTCCCCTGCATAGGTTGGACATGAATGTTTTCTATCCCAATTTTGGTTATCATCTTCACATTCATTATTTATCTGGATTTTCTTTTCATTTGTTGTTTTGTAGATGTTTCTTATATTAACAAAGTCAATAGAGAAGTACTTTGGAAAAAAATTCAAGTTTGATATGAACCCATTACTTGGTGGGACATATGTGGTCTTTTCATCTCTTATACGTTCTTTCAGTCAGTATGTCATTCTCAACTTTATAAAAACAGATGTAATCTTCTTTTTTTTCCTTTAAACATCTTGATTGTTGATGGATCAAGGAATTTTTTGAATTATCCATTTAAAAGGGTCCCCTACACATCCCATGTTCAATAACCGTTTTGAATTAAATCCATTGTTCCCCTAGCCTTATAATATATCTTCAATATATGTTAGATATATTTCCATATATGGTCTTAATGCATATAAAATTCTATTAAATCCATTGTTCCCGTAGCCTTATAATATATCTTCAATATATGATAGTTGTGTTTCCATATATGGTCTTAATGCATATAAAATTCTATTAGGTTAACCATATATTTTATATTCATAATAAATTCTAGTGGGTTATCCTTATCCTTTGAGTATCCTTAACCCCATTTTTAGGGTCTAATGTAACATATTGCATTAATATACAACATAAACTATCATGAAATATGATTAATTCTAATACCCTTCTAAAATATTTAGTGGGATGTTCTTTATATCAAAAGTTCCTTAGGTACCCTCCTTAAGGGTGTTTTGATTTATCCTTTGTATTTCCTATGGGTAGACATGTGTGGATGGATCAAGTAATTTTTTTAATTATCAATGTAAAAGGGTCCCATGCACATCCCATGTTCAATAACATTTTTGAATTAAATCCATTGTTCCTCTGGACTTATAATATATCTTCAATATATGGTATCTATATTTCCATATATGGTCTTAATGCATATAAAATTATATTAGGTTAACCATATATTTTAGATTCGTAATAAATTATATTAGGCTATCCTTATCTTTTGAGTATCCTTAACTCCATTTTTTTTTAAACAAGTACATCCTTGGGATTCCTCTTCCAAAATGGGGACATGCCAACATTCAATGAACTTGAAGGAGGTGTCCTTAACAAAAATTCCCAAAATTTAAATCATCGATTAGTATAAGCTTTTAATTATTTTTAAAAAATCTAAAATACATTACAAACCTTGCCTAGCTAATAAATTATCTCCAAAAAATGAAAAAAAATACCAAAAAATACAACCTATTATAAAATCATCCAAGTAATTTGTTTCATTCTAAATGATACATGTTCAATCATCTAACTAATTTTTTTCATTCTAAATGATACATGTTCAATCATCCAACTAATTTGTTTCAATCTAAATCAATTGTTTCTTTTAGTTAGTATATACTTTTTCATAACTATTGAACTCATTTTGCTTTATAATTGTCATATGTGAAAGTAGGTGACAAAGTCAATCCATATTGAGGAAAATATGAGGATATAGAGGATTGTGATGATCAAGAAGTCCTTCTTTCTTAAGTTGAAGGATCCAATGAGATTATTGGAAGAGTATTGTTCGAGTAGAGGACTATGGGGAGAACTTTAAATGGACAATAAGAAGAAGGTCCATCAATGGAAATAAGGCTCGAGAGGCTAGTGTAGAGATGAATCATGGATGTGCCTCCAACACCATATGCTATCCATATAGTGTATTTGTAAAAATCTTATGCATGATAGTTGTGTCAGTAATAGAAACATCAAGAAGTGAAGTATTCTCATGGAAAAGAGAAGGCACACAAGAAAATTGTAATTGTGTCCCATGTGATTCTTCATACATATTGGTTTCTACAAGATAAGAATGGGAAGGAAGATGTTAGATCATGACCATCATCAAAAGATTCAAGAGGTATAGTGTGATGTGTAGTAAATTAGGAAGAGATTCTATAACTAAATCAATGTTGTGTCCAAAGAAGTTATATGGGAGATGGAAATGGACGCTCCGTCTCACGGCGATTCCGCGGCCAGGGTTAAACCCTAGCCACCTCCTTTCTGCAGCTCGGCCTCTTGGCCGCAGCTGCTCTTTCTTCAAATATTGCAGGCCTCTCTTCAATGGTGGCTCTCTCTCACAGTGGACCAGGACGCAACGGTTCTGCCCAACTCTGTTTTGCAGCTGCTTAGGCATGCGCGGCTCCTCTCGGCCCCGACCCTCCGGGTAGCGTTCCAACCTCCTACAGTGATGTTGTTAAATCAAAAACCCCAATCTGCTCCTTCCCTTCTGCCTCGTGCCCGGTTAAAGAAGCTCCAGCGATCTCTCTTCTCATGGGTCAGGAAGCTGAAGACGAGGAAGATTACTTCCGGGAAAATGCTTTAATCTGTTGGTTCAATGGACTTTGGCCGCGGCTTGTGGATCTCAATGGCTGGATCTCATCCCAATGGAAGCCTCTCATCAAGGAAGATTTGTTCATTCACCCCTGCTCGAAGGGTTTCTTCATTGCAGAGTTTGATCTGGCAGCAGATCGGGATTTGATCCTAGCCTCTTGCCCTTGGTTTTGGGGAAATTCAGGTTTGTGCATGATGGTTTGGACTCCTTGCTTCAATCCTCTGACTGGTGTTCTTTCTTCTGCTCCAATTTGGGTCAGACTTCCGAATCTTCCCTTGCATTTCTGGGGCGAAACTTCTCTTCGAGATATTGGATCTGCATTAGGAAAGTTTTATTTTGCAAGTAAAGAAACAAGAATTCAAAGCACCACTTCATATGCCAGAATCTGTGTGGAAATGGATTTTAGCAAAGGGTTTCCAACAGAAATTATTTTGGGTTGCAAAAACTACACCTGGACCCAAAAGCTAGACTATGAAAGAATCTCATTGTGTTGCAGGGCTTGTTTCAAAACAGGGCACATAGCAGCTCAATGCACAAAGGGGAATAGGAAAGCAAGAAAGCAACATCGCAAATCAACATGGTGGGAAGGATCCAATGAAGATCATCAACTAATTATTACAAACATCTGCAAATCTTCTCTAGAATCAGACCCTCTGAGCCTTGATTCCAAAGGCACGTCTACTCAGGAGACACCTCTGAATCATTCCAAGAATGTCCTTGAATCGAAGATTAAAGCTTCAACTCCTCTTGATCTAGGAATAGAAAGTATTAAGGCTTCAGACACTCTGGATACAAGAATAGAAAGCAAGGTACTCTTCATCCCCCCACCTCCTTCAACCTGGGTAGACGAGGCCGATAAAGACGAAAAAGATGAAGCAGCATTGATATCCCCAAAGAAAGCAAGTCCTGCCAAAGAAGGATGGACAAAAGTTGAGAAGAGGAAAAATACACCACCAGAAATACAACCAATGATGACCAGAAGTCGATCCGGAAAGAAAAAATAACCAAGAGCTCCTTTAGTCAATTATTAGGTCGTCAATCTGTTCGAATTTATTCATGTAAGGAATCATGGAATGTAGTTTATTTGGATAACTGGAAACATAGGAAAGTGAACTTGAAATCCAATAAGATAAATCAGAATCTACACTTGGGATCTTTTTCTCTATGTACTTTTTTCAGGCAAGGCCGATAATCTTTTATCAATATAATCATAACTGTTTCTGTTAAAAAAAAAAAAAAAAAATCAATGTTGTGTTGGATGGTTGGAAGAGGAGGAAGTCCTTGAGGTTCTTTAAAGACATCAATAATAACCTGAGTATTTAAAGGAGCTACCTTCTTGAAGTCATATTATTTTTCTTAAATGACCACTCAAAGTGCAAAGTACTTATCGATATTAACATTTTGATTGGTTTATTTTCAAAAGGAGAACTTGGTGAGGAAGAAGAAGAAGTGAGTTTGTATACTTTACCATCTGTCTAGAACCTATATATTTATTACTACCCATCTTGAATGTCATGTCTATCATAAGGATAGGGATGTTAAGATAAAGGCATAATATACTAGTGGAGTGATGTCATAGTGCATTGTATCCTTGAAGGGATCAATGTTGAAAGTGATTGCACACTACCTAGATACCAGTGTTAGATCCCTAACATTCGTAACCCAACATAAGGGATAGGGATTAGGATGGATTGTAGTAGTAAGATTTGTATTTGAAACCAACTTTTGAGATACTATGGTTTTGTTGCTACCATCATTAATAATGAGAGAAACCAAATTATTTTTTACTTGGCAATTTTTTTGTGAAGAGTGTTTCCTTTAGATTCATTGCATAATATCTGGTCATCATAATAAGTTGTGGATTCGGAAAAAATGAATTTTATGCTTAACCCTTTGCATCATCCTGTTATTAATCTATAAGGAGAGTCTTAGACTCTTTGCATCATCTTATTCATGATTGGAATTCCCCTACTTCTTATGGTATGTGCACTAATTTCTCTTGTCGTTACTAGTAGGAGGAGGAGGTTGTTGTAAACCTTTTCACTATCCATGGGGTTTGGAAAAAGTATTGGAAATTGAAGTGTTTAATGAATGAGTATTGTAATTTCTAAAAATATTCCTCACAATCTTCGACCAAAGTTTTGTTTCAGTAGCTATGGATATTCTATAATCCTATTACAAAGAATTTACTTCAAACATAGAGATTTCATTTTGAATATTAAGAAGCAATATGGAAAGAAACTTGATCTTAAGTACATCTTCTAGATTTGAAATGTCAAATTTAATCATAAGTTTTTTGAACAACTTGACGAATTTATTGACTAATTGGCTTGGAATCTGTTAAATTTGATGTCACTGTGCCCATAGATTTGCTCAATACCCAGGAGAGTAGAACCTCATTTACATGGTAAATTTGAAATCATCCCATTGGGTGATTTCCCTTTCTCAAATAGTGAGAAAAATTTGGTGATTTTGCCACCAATATAAAGCAAATTATTCCATATGGAATTCAATCATTTTGATCTTTAGTGGAATAGTAACCTTAGGTTGAGTATTAAATTATGCCTCTAAACTGTGTAACCATGAGCCAAGATTCTCATCATTGAAGTTTCCATAAAACATAGGAATATGCATTTTGGATTCTAGTTATAAAGAAATTGTTGATATTGGGTTTGGTTGATAATGATTTTGTAAGAAAAAAACCTCTTGGAAGACTCTTTTCATCTCCTACATCATTCGCATCATCTAAATCTAGAGACTATTGTTGGTTGAGTCATGAGTAGATTCCTCTTGTGAAGAACTTATCAAATCCATTTTGGATTGAATCTAGGAGAAACCAATGACCTGCATATAATCTATCTACCTTTATTCAAAACACAAAATAAATCCTTTAGGAAGAATTGGAATATAGAGAGGAGAACCTTATAGCTAGTGGATCGTCCATTTCCATGAGGTTTTTGAGTTTGCAAATTAAAATGGTTGCAACTTCTACAAATCCTATTCAAATTCTTTAGTATGACCCAAATTGGAAATATAATCCAAACATTGCTTTTGATGGTGCAAGTGCAATTTCAATATGATTCCTAGGTAAAAAGATAAATCATGTTGAAAAATAGGGTTCTCACATAAATTGAAGGTTGATTTCACAAGGGAATAAATCATTTTTTATGCACATAATCACTATTATAGTCCCAATATGAAAACAGAACTAGAACTTGCATCTTCTAGCATTGGCTTGACTTTAAGTGATTGCACTAGTTCAAAACTATATTATCGCTGTAATGAGCTCAAAATATACAACCAATTGAAGTGAGCACATAAATTTGAAGATTGTTGAAGAGTGTGGATCTAGCAGAGGGTAATGGGTGGAAACCCTATAAGGAGGCTAAATCTAGGGCATTGATATTACCAAGATAAATGATGTGAGATCTAGTCTCGGAGGATTTATATGTGCAACTTATGTGCTAATTTTGTGCTCGATACTGGAAACCCCGATTACCCTAATTACCCTTTGACAAGTGAAATCACTCAAAATTAACCATTTTCTAAAAGGAAATGGAAGTCAAATCAAACCTCAAACACTTTGGACGTTCAAGACAAAACAACCTCTTCACAAAAGGTTACCTTATTCCACAAGGGAACCTATGTTTTGCGCACTCATTCACGTTAAACCCTTCAAATTAAATAACAAAATCCCCTAACTATGTAACTAAATCCCCGAAAAAGACAAGATACAAACAAATTGGATGTATAAATGAGTTGTCACTTACCAATTTTGGCGGCATCGCTCCTCTGTCGAGTCGGGATCCTCTGTCTCCTCTTTCTCCTCTGTCGAGTCGGGTTATCTCCTCTTTCTCTTCTGTCAAGTCAAGCTATCTCCTCTATATCCTCTATCAAGTTGAGCTATGGTTGTCAGGATATCCGATCGAGAGTGAGATGGAAGGTAGGGCTATCCACGGGATGTCCGATTGAGAGTTTGTATAGGGCTGTCACGGGGATATGGAGATTAGTTATAATATAGTCTTTTGTTATTTGTTATAGTATTTTGTTAAAAATATATATTATATATTATAAATCATAAATATATATAATAAATATTATAAATTACAAATATATATAATATATATTATATATTATGGAGAAGGAATCTTTCAAAAATTGGTGTATGTCGTTGTGAGTGGTCAACAGACAGTATGACAATGATCATGACGATATGACAATGACAAGCATGACGATTGCGATGACAATGAAAATGATCACGATGACGATGAGGAGGAGGAGTAGGACGTCAGTAATGTTGATTAACAATGGTGATAACTACGATGACAATGGTGATGATGACAATGACCATGATGATGACTATCATCATGATGATGACGACGATGACGATGATGGAATTCCTATTCCTATTCACGATGATGACGATGATTACAATCAGAATCATCACTTACCATCATCATCTCTTATTTTTTTATTCCACCCCTCAAGAATTCCAAGGGCCATGTATTAACATTTTTTTCAAGGGCCATCTCACTTGGTATTTAAAGACACAATGATGAATCCCTTGTAGATTATACCCCTATTAATTGTAACTTATATGTTACTAGGGACCAATCCCTTATTAAAGACGCAATACATAATGCACCTTACATCCACTTAGGGTTTCGAAAGGCTATAAAGTTCCCAAACATAAAACCATTAAAGTCATTTTGGTGACTAAAATAGTCACTGACCTTTTAGTATCAATGCTAGTTAATTAATGTTTTCGCAACTAAATTAGTGACAATCTTTCTAGGCTCATCATCAATTCCTACTTTTGTGACCAAACTAGGTGACAATCTCAGCCTAATGCCCATGACAAAAACAACCTCAAAATAATGGTCAATGATTGTCACCATATATGTTCACCTAATGGCTATAATTATAGGTTTCCACTTTTGATCCTTCAATGCACTTAATGTCTATCATTTTATTTGTATTTAAAATTTAGTACTAGTTTTTTAAAGTTAGTGTTGATATTTACCTTAACTTATGTTTTATTTCGATTTACCCATACAACCAAGGTCTTCTACCTTATAATTTATCTTTAGAGATCCCAAGTTATGTTGACAAGAGTCTCAAGCCACCACATCATAGGTTTTACATAGGAAAATTTTGTCTTCTGAGTGAAAATTGGTGGTCCCGATCCAAGGTCAAACAAACAAGCCTTGAGACATAACATTATTTAGCTTTGGAGTTCATGGTCCATGCCTAGGGATTAGGCCATCACACATGCCCTATGTGATATAAAAATGGTCATTTCAAATACATTTGTAACATGATCAAGTATGGTTCTCATGGTCTAATGAATGGACTAGGGTCTAAACGACCTTGTACTTAATTTGATCATATTTTCCATTTAGCCTTATCATCTACTTAATTATGATGATGTTTATATGAAGGGGGTTTTTAGAATCATTAAATTGCTTCAAGAGTCTCATGATTTGATGGGAAATGGTTTTATTTGTTTGAAATAGAGCCATCATGCTTCTTTTTTATTTTTTGAATTCATTATGGCACCTCTTTTTAATTTTCATATATAAAGCATTAAAGGATCTCCTAATAATTCATCGGGGCTCTTTTTAAGATTCACCCTTCAAAATTTGTATGTCCCATGATGATCCATCAATCCTTTGAAATCTACTCTTTGAAATCACCCCTATGAACCATTAGGAACCTATTCCAAATTAAACCATTCAACTTTTGAATTGCCCAAATCAACTTCCATTCGTCCATCCAACAAATTTAACATTTGAAAGTCATGTCTTTCAAAGGGAACCAAATAGAATGCATTGGATCATTTTTTACATATGGAATTTTTATCTTTTGAAAATATATGATACTTCATTAGGCGTGCTTTCATGCTTTTATTTTTCTCTTTTGAATCACCCTAATAGTCTATTATGCGACCTTTTATCTTCAAAAAAAAAAGACTTCCAAACTAACTTGATAGTTCAGTGATCCATTCAAGAGATAAATGTAAAATGGCCCTAGTTTGTCATTAGTTATTTTAGGAAGTTTTCAAATAGAGAATATTTCCAAACCACCCAATGGCTCATTGAGATCCGTTAATCCCATCGAACGATCACATCTTTGGATGCACTCAATAATTCATTGGGTTTCATTTGACATGATCTTCACCAAAATTATTTTGAAGACTCTGAATAGAATTCCACTAGGTGTCTTGCAAAGATATTCATTGAAAATCATGTGAAACAACTTTATGGTTCATTGAGTCACCTTTAAATTCATACATCAATATTTCAAACGAGCTCAATCATCCATTAGGCTATATCTTGATTTTGAATAGCACAAACTTTAGAATCAACCCAATAGTTCATTAAGCCACTTATGAACTTAGTCATCGATATTTTTAATCCACTCAGTAGGCCATCAAGGCCCCTAATATTAATCTCAAAAAAGTATAACCCGCGGAGGACTTCTATCATTTAATGAGATCATGCAAACATTCAAACATTGCATTTACGTTATCCTATTATGTAATTTTTCAATTTAAAAGTGATATATTTCTAGATCATTTGAATTAAAAGATTGATAATAATTAAGATATGTTTGAGTTAATAGGTAATTAATCTCCCACACTTGGATGTAAAAGTATCACAATGTATTCCCTTGCTTATTTAAATACCTCTACACTTTCAAAATAAGCACCACCACCTTAGAATTTTGAATGAGGGATTTCAAAGTAAATGAAGAGTTGAAATCAATAAAAGCTCATATAAGAAAGTAAGAAATGTGTTGTCAAAGCTTGAAAGTTGCAAGAACCTAGACCCTTGAGTAAATATTTTAAACCTTGAACCAAATCCCCCTTACCCATTGTCCTACTCCTTCCACAAGCTCTTCAAACTCAAACTTTGACTTTGAATCTATATCAGAGTGCACAATTTTTTTTCATATTTCCTTATGGATGGAAATCATAGCCAACTTGCTTGCCTAGCACAAAATTCTTTGTCCTTGTTGGATCAACTTCATGACTTGCCCAAGTAGGTAGACCATTTGTTGTAAAAATTTGACCTAAAAAAATTAGGCCCACTAAAATTTCACATAGGAAATTTATACTAGCTATTAGATAAATGAATGTGCAATATGAATATGTGGTTTACTGCTTGTTTCCATATACTTTCAAAAACAAGGCTTTTACTTCACACTTTAAATTGCAAATGGGATCTATTACTAATTGGAATGACTTTGAAACAACATTTATGAACAATTTTGGTGATAATCAAACTCTAGAAGCTTTAATAACGGAGATGCCTAGGATAAAAATGGAAATCAAAGAGTGTAACACACCCCAGACTCACTTCTGGGCATATGTCACTATAATTCAAACTCCATCACATATGGAATTTTCAAAATTTCCTTAACCTTGCTCATTATTTCTTTGATACCAGTAATAAAAAAATTACATCCTTCCTAAAGGATCATATCACCATATAATTTGCTCTAATATTTTCCCCATGAGTGGTATATGGTGGTAATTTTTAGTTCTAACAATATATCAAGGATGCATATTGGTATCCAATCCATGGTTTTATGATCTTATGATTTTGTTTTGAATTACATCCTAGGGGTATAGATGATTATAATGGTAGATCAATTAAGTTTTACCAGCAAATTAGAAAAGGAAATTGGAGAAACTCACTATGGTTAATTAATCAACAATTCCTTTAGTGAGATAGAAGCCATAATGCTAGAAATGGAAATGGAAGAAGGAAGATAACTCACTTGGAACTTGTTGTTGTAGATGATGAAGCTCTTTGAACTAAAGTGTATAGTTGTGATATTCCTCTAATAGTGATCCATGTCCAAAATGACTTGCACACTAGATATAACCAATAAACATTATATATGCAATTATAAAGATAAAACAATGAAATATGCATAACAGATAGACCTAGCACCCTCATGGTGGATGATTCCTCCCTTACCCTAGTAGCTATGTTGGAACCTCCCTTAAGGTGTTAGGGTTGAAACATACAAGGAATGAGTGGATAATATTGTTGATTATGGTGGTGACGATGATGATGAGGACGAAAATAATGAGTACAATGATCATGACGATGACGATATGATGATGATCATGACAATGGAAATTACGATGATGATGGCAATTCCAATGATGGTGATGATGATGATGATGATGACTACGACAATCACGATGACAGTGATGATGATGACCATGACGATGACGGCGAATATATTGATGACCATGACCACGATGATGATGATGATGACTACAAAAATGACAATGACTATGACGACGATATTAATGACCATGACGATGACGACAATGATGATGATGACAATGACGATGATGATGATGATGATGATGATGATGATGATGATGATGATGACGATGATGATGATGATGATGATGATGATGATGATGATGATGATGGAGATGATGATGATGATGGCGACTGCGAAAATGACGATGACGACGATGATGATGACGATGACAATGACCATGACCATGATGATGATGATGATGATGATGATGATGATGATGATGATGATGATGACCATGATTATGATGACGATAACGATGATGATGATGAAAATGACGATGACAATGGCGATGATGATGACCATGATGATGATGACGATGATAATGACAATGATGATGATGATGACAATGACAATGACTATGATGATGATGGTGATGATGATGATGACAATTGTGACAATGAAGATGATGACCATCATGATGGAAATTATGATTATGATGATGACAATGATGATGACAACAACGACGATGATGACTATGACAATGGCGATGATGATGATGATGATGATGATGATAAAGATGATGATGACCATGACCATGACCATGATAATGACCATGACCATGATGATGATGATGACAATGATGATGACCATGGCCATGATGATGATGATGAGGATGATGATGAAAATTGTGAAAAGATATAGAGATCACATAAATCGACCTACATTTCATCATTTTTGCAATATCATTGATCATATAAGTCTACATCTGCATCATCTGGTTCAAAATCAATGTTGAAAGAATTGGTCATATCAACATCATCATCATCAAAGTCATTTTCGATAATATCATTGTCAATATGATCGTTGAGAACATTGTCATCTGCATATGGCTCAATGTCTTCAACTTCTTCATCTGACGGTACATATACCTCATGCTCATATGCATCTTCTTCTTCTTCAATATCATCTTATTCTTGTACATTGTACTTTACAGGCCTTCCTCTTGGATCATATCTAACAACGTACGACCAACATGATTTACCTAGAACCTATGAATAAAATACCTACTCACATTGGCTTGGAAGAGCATAAGCTTATGTACCCGTCTCAAATGTCCTTGTATTAAACATGGTAAATCCATTGGCATGATCAATAACAGTTCTTTCGGGATAACGTTCATTCATTTGTAACCTATACCATTTGACCTCAAACAAAACTAACTTGAAGGAATTAAATTCACACTCGATTATAACATTCAAATACCCATAATATTTCTTTTAGGATATTGTTGGATACATGTCACTTCTAGAGGAAACATTAGTGACATGAAAGACTGCAGTTATCCCAGAATCAGAGTTTTTATTCTTATCATCCATCACCACATGAAAGACTGCAGTTATCCCAGAAAGGCATTGCACCACATAGCCTTGTGGTGTTTCAATTGCAATATGCCCCACACGTAAAAAAATGCATATTTGTCAATGAATAAACATGATGTTTAGACTTAGTAAAACTTTATAAAATAAACACACCATGACTTATATTAATAGAACGAAAAATAAATGAAACATGATGTGGGCGAATAAAATGCTTGCATGTTTATCTTTTAAACCATGTGTTAAATCAATTTCCCTTTGGGTAAGATTGGTATCTTGATTATGATGATATTCTTTAAGAAAAGTAGCCACCCATTCCTATGATAACCTACCATTACATTGTATATCACATCGATCTATCCATACTTTCATCCAATCAAGATTGTTTGTGATGTATAAATGTAGTGCATCCCACTCTCGACCAACTGTATGAAAAAAGAATAAAAAATAGTAATTAGAGTAAAGATTAAATAATAATTGATCAATGAAGCTAAATAAAACTTAAATAA
>SNQJ01S0165531.1:21747-36990 GCA_010110895.2 Picea sitchensis | reverse complement strand
GGTTTTCTTCCCCTAGAGGGTTTCCCAGGATAAATGTTGTGTCTCTTGTGATTGTGTATTTCTCAGTGATCTTGTATTATGCTATTGTTATCTATTGAAATGCAAAGAACTATAATAATGGCTTAAACATTAACACTTTTATAAAACACCACCTTTCCTCAACACACAGTTTGGTTTGCACGTGGGTTAATGTGGCATAGGACACATGGATTCATCATATGAGGAAGAGGTGAATTATGACGCTAGTCTGATCAGGTCTAGGGTGTTTTTTCCCCCGAAGGATTTATGGAAAGGGCTATTTTTTCTAATCCCCCTCTTCTCATGAGTCCTCTTTCAGGTCGAGAAGTTCCATCCTCCATATTAAAGCATTCCAAGGATGATGCAAATCCAAGTGAACTTCTATGGATCGAGGACGAGAGCTCTTCTATCCTTTTCAACAAGACATGTGTGGTACCTCCACGTATCTCTCAATATGAAACCTTTCGTCTACCATGTTCTTAGAAAAATGAAGCAAGGGTACATGTAGAAGGTAGAGAATCTCTCAAAGGGTAAGTTCTAATGGGATATTTTCAGAAAAAATCCGTGAAGTGCATGAAAGCGAGGAGTGGTTCTATGAATATGGTCAGGAGAGAAGATATTTCTATTTCTGAAGTTTCCCAGTTCGTAGGGAAAATTCTTGTGGGAATATTTAATGGCAAAGTACCAAGGGAAAAATCCCTCTCAGATTGGATAGATAATCAATGGAAACCTTTGATCGGATAATCCCCAGTAGTTCATTTTATAACAAGGGGATGGCTCTCCTTCCTATTTCTGTCAGTCAAGGATTGAGACACAATTGAAAATAAAAATTGGTTATGGGGTCCAACAAGTCTAACCCTAAAACCATAGACTATGGAATTCGATCCTCTAAAGGAATTTGTGGTAATCATGAAGGTATGGGAGATTTTACCAGGTATACCCCTCACTTTCTAGTCTAGAGAAGTGATGGAAGAAATTGGAAACAAATTGGGTTCTTTTGTCAAGCTTGAGTCTAATTGGGCATAAAAAAAGATAGCTAGTGGGAATGGATCTGGATCAAGGTGGATTTAAGGGAAGGTCTGGTGGAAAGCATAGATTTGGTCTTTGTCGACAAGACTTGGAACAAAAATATAGACTATCGAGACTACCCTTTAGGTGCTTTGGATGTCATGAGGTAGGACATTTATGAAAATAGTTTTATCGTGTGGCACCCTTGAGTTTGACCCCTCCCAAAATTTGGAGAACCAAGTCGACTATTAGGAAAAGGGAGGTTGTGGATGTAGTATTGATAGAAGGAAAGAATTTTGAATTCATTTTGGACCCTGAGCTTCTATTGCTTCCCTTGTCCCCCCTTTCATCTCTTCCCCTCCTCCCTTTTCCTTACCAAGAGAAGCTCCCTTCCCAAAGGAATCTTTCCCCTTGCTTGTGCCTCCCCCCTACCTGAGTTGGAATGACTCTAAAGCCTTTGTTGGAATACCCCGATTTTGTGGTTTTTCCCCTCTTTTGTTCCCTACTTAGAACCTTCCTTCTCTCCCCTCCCAAAGGGATCCTATCATTCTCCAAAAAGGAATGATTCTCTATCTTCTCGAACTTCCTCCCCAACCCTCTTAGCCCCCAAGCCCCCTTCACTCCTTGTATTTTCCTACGCTCTAAGATCCAATGATCACCCAAAATTTATATCCCCTTCTAAAGGGTGATTGGCCCTCAACCCTCTTCCTCCCTCTCAGGCTGGTAGGAAATCCCATCTGTCAAAATCAGAGGAAAAAGTTGTCGCGGAAATTCGCAAAAGAACCCAAGCCACCATTACAAGGGCCCTTAGAGAGGGTAAATCCCTTCCTTCATGGGCAAGATTATAATTATTTATTTCAATATAAGATGGGTTGGGGATGCCCCTAAAAAACTAGCCCTCAAAAGATTGATCCTAAGCCTAAAACTTGATATCATAATGATCCAAGAGACTATGTGCCATGACAAAAAGCTAGGGGCACTTTCATTCATTGGCTTAGGAATTGATCCTTAAGTACAATTGATGCAGATGGTATATCGAGGGGCTTGCTTACTGGGTTGAGCCTTGATTTTCAGGCTTTGTCTTCATTCTTAGTTTTATCCTCTATCTTGGTTAAGCGAAAGCATAAAAATAGTGATTTTTCTTTTACAACTGTTAATATTTACAGTATGTACACTAATAGGATCCCCTTATGGAAGGAGTTGTTCTTTGTAGGGGTATTCTCTGATCCTCTTCTAGTGGTTAGGGGGACCTAAATTTTACCCTCTCCCTCTAATAGGTATGAAGGGGAAACCCCATATTGGATCAACAAATATGTTTCTTCATATCCTTCTTAGAGAAGGCTCAATTGGTGGATCTAGAGCTAGTCAAATTATCTCCCACTTGGAGAAATTTCAGAATGGAGAAAGAGGAGGTGACAAAGAGATTGGATTAGTTTTTGGCATCAAAGGTGTTGATGGAAATAGGTATCAGGTTAAAATATTTGGTAGAGGTCGGAGGAATTGTAGACCATCATTTAATCTCTTTGTAGTGGCACATAGGTTTTGATACTCCGCCAACCTCATTAAAATTTAGTAAGATCTGGATGGAAGAAGAGGACTTCATGGAGCTGGTAATTTCTTCTTGGGAGAAGATATCTCCCCCTCAAGCCCAAAATAATATGATTCAATTCAAAACCAAATTAAAAGGGGCCATCAAAAAATGGTTGGCCATCTAGTGAGCTCGGAGGCAACAAACCTGTTAGAAATAGAAGATAAGCTCTTAGGGTTAAATAAGTTTTTGGACGAGGGCCCCCTTTCTAGGNATGATTCAATTCAAAACCAAATTAAAAGGGGCCATCAAAAAATGGTTGGCCATCTAGTGAGCTCGGAGGCAACAAACCTGTTAGAAATAGAAGATAAGCTCTTAGGGTTAAATAAGTTTTTGGACGAGGGCCCCCTTTCTAGGTTCAAATAGAGGAACTCAAACTCTTGAAGGATTTGTGTTCCTCGTGGCTGAAAAAAGAGGAAGAAGAATGGTGCCTCAAAAGTAGGGCCTTTTGGATAAAAGTTGGAGACAACAACAAAAATTGTTTTCACTAGTTGGCCAATTATTGAAGGAATCACAATAAGATTTGGGGAATAAAGGATAAAGAGGGGAATGTGGTTATCTCTTTCAAGGAAAATGATGAACTTTGTGCAAGGTACTTTATTAAATTCTTCACAACCCTTTTTGGATGCCATATTTAGAAAATATTGGAAGTTGCCGACAAATTTCCCTCGATGTTCTTAGAAGATATGGATATTTAACTAAAAGAAGAGTTAACAGAGGGAGAATTGTGGTCAGTTCTTTCATCCATGTAGAATGGAAAATGCCCGGGCCGAGATGTTTTCTTAGTCGAATTTTATAAATCCTTCTACGACCTCCTGAAAGATGACCTACTTTAGGTGGTAAGGTAGTCTCAAAGAGAAGGAAGGGTACAAAGTCCTCTAAACTCGACATACTTGTGTCTCATCCCTAAAAAACATAACACATAATATTTTTAGGATTGCAAGTTGATTTCTTTCTACAACATAATTTATAAGTTAATCTCCAAGATCATCTCAAGAAGATAGAGAACAATGCTCAACGAGATCATTGGGGAATATAAGTTCATGTTTTTACATAATAGACAGATTCATGACACAATAGACCTTTCCTAAGAGGTTCTCCATTCTGTCAAGAAAAAAAATCTAAAACCAACCATCCTAAAAATGGACCTGTCAAAAGCATATGACAAAGTTAACTAGACCTTTCAACATCTGGTGCTCATTCATATGGGAATGAATATGAACTCTGTTAACTGGATTATGGGATGCTTACAGAGTGCCTCCTTCACGATCCTCATCAATGAAGCTTCTTCTCGTTTCTTCATAGCCTCGAGAGGACTCCTCCAGGGTTGTCCCCTTTCCCCTTTCCTCTTTTTTATTATCGTAGAGGCCCTGAGTAAAATGATAAAGGAGGCACGTTCCAATGGCCTCATAAGAGGGATTAGAGTCTCTGATTTTGAAGTGGTTCTTCATATTCATTTCTTGGATGATATCATTTGTTGCGTGTTTAGATATCATAGGGACCTTTTTTCCTTTAAAAGCATCCTAAACCTCTAATGTAGTGCCACTGACATGATGGTCAATTTGGAAAAATCTTGTATCATACTTAACCATTTCTCTAAAGCAGAAGTGTACTCCCTTTTTAATAATATCTTGGATCAAAGAAAAACTCTAAACGAAGCTTTAAATTACTTGGGTTTTTTTTTTAAACCATATTTCTACAAAAAGGAAGATTGGAGCTAGTTAATTAGAAAAGTGGAGGCCAAGATCTTTGTTTGGGTAAACAGGTTATTGTCTAAGGGTGGAAGGTTGTTGTACAGGGGTCTGAAGTTGTTTTAGGAATAAGGAAATGAAGGAAAGTGTCAATCTAGGTAACACATTCATAAATGGATAGTCCTCACCATGTTGTTTCCAACGATAGGTGTTGCACATCACGTAGTTCCTCATGGTTGACGAGTTATGAGTTCATGAAGTTGGAAGCCCCAAAGATGGGTTAAGAATCCCCTATTTGGTTGCAATATGGGTTAAGAATCCCCTAATTGGTTGCAAGTCATTAATGAAAGGGTAAAGTGGTTGTAACAAGAAATTCCCTTAAGCCCTAAAGTTAAGGAAATATGTTAATTGAAAAAGTATAAATACACCTCAAAGAATCTCTCTTTTGTACACACACAAGTTCATTAAATATCTATCTAAGTGAGAAAGTGATTCTAATATGAGGTAACAAAGGAGATCTGAGGAGAATTTTGGAGGGAAGATGAAGTGAAGAAGGGAGAAATTCCAAGGGAGGATGAAGTATTGTGATGGTGTGTTCTAAGTATTCCAACAATTAGTATCAGAGAAGGTCCTTCAAGAAAACAGTCTAACCACTAGAAGGTAGATCATGGAGAGCACCAAAATGTACAAGAATGGAATACCATAGTTTGATGGACAAAACTATGCATTCTGGAGTAGAATGATGAAAACATATGTACAAGCACATTGATTTGATGTTTGGAAATCAATAGTATACGGATACAAAGAACCTGCCACTCCCCCAACAGATAATGATTGAAATAAACTCAGTCAAAACAATTCGAGGGATTAAAATTCTATTTTGTATGGTCTAGTTGATTCATTATATGTCAAGGTTATGCATTATGATTCTTCAAAGGATATTTGAGACAAAATTATGAATGTTTATGAAGGAGATGCCAAAGTCAAAGTAGCCAAGCTTCAAAATTGCAAAGGTCAATTTGAATATTTGAAAATGAAGGAAGATGAATACATTACAACTTACTTTTTACGTGTTGATGAAATAGTGAATGCAATTAAAGGATTTGGAGAAGAAGTTGATGAATATATGATTGTTCAAAAGGTACTGAGATCTCTTCCAATGACATTTGATCCTAATATTTCAATGCTAGAAGAAAGAGAAGATATGGGTATGATAAACATGGATGAGCTACATGGAATATTTACAACTTATGAAATGACAAAAAAACAGGAAAATCCATCCAAGAAAGAAGCAGTCTTCAAAGCATCAAAGAAGACAAAGAAGAAGAAAAAGATTGAATCAAAGCCAAATTGCAGTTGTAGTGATGATTCATACGAGGATGAGGAAATAACCAACTTCATAAGGAAGTTGAAGAGAGGAAATGACAAGTACAAAGGTATGCTTCTTTTAAAATGATTTAATTGTGGTAAAATTGGTAATTTTTCAAATAAGTGTCCTTATGACAAGAAGTCGGATAGAGATGAAGAAGAAGATCCCAAGAAAGAAAAGAAATATCAAAAGGGAAGCAGGGAAGGAGATAAAAGGAAAGTCTTCAAGAAAAATCTTTACTCAAGAGAAGACAGTTCTTCATCTGATGAAGATGATGAAAGTGATAGTGACTCAAAGAGAGTACTCTTTATGGCTATGGAAAATAAGAAAAGAACTCCTAAAAGCAAAGAAGAAGGTGAAGTGGATCTTAAGAAAGAATTAATCAATGCTTTAACAGATCCCAAGAAAGAAATGAAGAAAAACAAATAATTCAAAGAAGAAATCATCTCCTTGAAAACCCAACTTGAAGAAGGAAAGAGAAAGGAAGAAGTAATGCATATCCAGATGATAAAGAAAGAAAAAGAGTGTGAGAAGCTTGAAAAGGAAATTGTGACATTGAGAGTTGAAGTCAACAACCTCAACAATAACTTGAAAATTTATCAAGTGTTAGAAACCATTCTCAACAGTCAAAGGCCATACAGTGATAAATATGGACTAGGATACAATAATGTTTATATTGAGGAAGGTTCAAGCTCCATGAAGAAAGCAACATAACACAAGAGTTATGCAAAAGTTATCAAAGGAAGGAATCATGGTCAACAAGAATAAGAAAGGAATGGATATAGAATACCTTCTACATTCAAGAAACAAAGAAGCTTCAATCATTGTGAAGGAAACAACCAAAGAGAAGATCATGATCATCCAATGCAAGAATTTAGAAGGACTACACCACAAATATCATTCACTCCCAGTTATATAAGTTTCTTTTATGGTCATTGTTTTACTTGTACTAACTTTGGACTTAAAGTTGTAGATTGCAGGGCTTATGGAAGAAATGTTCAAGCAATAAATTCTTATGTGGCTCCACATAATATTGAATGTTACAAATGCCACAACTATGGATACATAGCTTGAAATTGTAGAAGCCTAATAGAGCCTACCATGAAGGAAAACATTGATGTCACATACAAGAAGGTTTGGAGAAGAAATGAAAAACAAGAAGAGCAGGTAAATGAAAATCAGGTCTGAGCGATCATACTCACAAGATTTACATCAACACAAGATCATAATGAATTCATAGGCCAAGAAGAAGGTGTCATAATTCAGGAAGAGGACGAAGAGGAAGATGTTAGAATTCAAAAAGATGACGAAAGGAATGTCAAAATTCAGGGAGAGGATGAAAAGGAAGATGTCTCCATAGACGAAGAGAAATATTACTCCGCATCAGAGTAAATACTTTCCTGATTCATCTAGCTTGGAGACTCCCAATAAATATGAATATTGAAGAGGGGGAGTCTAAGAAGCATCTCTACAAATTAGAGAACTATCTTTTGAGCAGTCTAAAGTGTTTGCAGATATTGGAAAGACAATTTTAGAATAGTTTGACAACAAAAGTGTAGAATATGTTGTGATCAGTTGCAACAGATAGGTCAAAATTGTATGCAGTTGAGTAGCAGAGTCTTGAGAATTTTATGACATATGGACATAGATGAATTCATGAGAGATTTGACAGGTCTAAATAGATACATGACAGTGGATGAAAGCGTAGTAACAATTGGAATCAGTGGAATTAGTGGACAAGTGGAATAAGGAAGGAAAGTAGTAAAAGCCACAACAAAAGATATATCGTTAGAAGAAGGTATGGTCATTGATGTGAACTTGACAAGTCATGAAGACTTGAAGTTAAGTAAATTTGAATGCTTTTTATATATGTCAATGAATTACAAGAGGAAGCACCAATGGACAAAGAACACCAGAAGAGAGGAAATAAATCATATACACGAAATCCCACATTGATCTACATGACATCTTACAGAAAAGTCAAGGAAAAGAAATTGTCAGAGAAAGAGATCATAAGCATGAATATATGGTGAGTGCACGAAGTCGGAGAAATATTTTTCAGAGAAGGTATATCGAATGGGGGAGTTGTCCTTTTACCCATGATGTAAAAGGGGGAGAAAGAGATAGATTAGAAGCATGAAGACAGGTGGAGCAGCCCAAAGGGTAGATACCCTTTTCCATTGATGTCAAATGGGGAGAGAAACATGAGGACATAAACATCAGAGGAGAATTGGTCACCGGTGGATTTTGAGTGTTGGAGTATAAGTGTTTTCATCAATGCCAAAGGGGGAGATTGTTAGAAAGTTGGTTGTCAGTGATGTTGTTGGACAATTGGTTGTCATTGATGTCAATATATGTGATAGGTGTATTTAGAGAAGTCTCCAAAGTGGTCCCCTTGTGGTTTATCTCTATGCATGTCCCTCACAGGAAGACACGTTGAAGAAGTCTACAATAAACCCATAGGTGTGGTCATGAATCCCAAAGTTGTTTGAGGAATAATGACATGCAGAACAATGTAAATGCAAGTAACACACTCATAGATGGATAGTCATCATCATGCCATTTCTAACAATAGGTGGAATTTCACGTAGTTCCTCACGATTGAGGAGTTATGCAGACATGAAGTTGGAAGCCCCAAAGATGGGTTAAGAAGCCCCTAATTGGTTGCAAATCATTAATGAAAGGGTAAAGTGGTTGTAACAAGAAATTTCAAGAAGCCTTAAATTTAAGGAAATAAGTTACTTGAAAAAGTATAAATACACCTCAAAGAATATCTCATTTGTATCACACACAAGTTCATTAAATATCTATCTAAGTGAGCAAGTGATTCTTATCTAAGGTAGCCAAGGACGTCTAAGGTGAATTTCAGAGGGAAGATGAAGTGAAGAAGGGTGAAATTCCAAGGGAGTATGAAGTTTTGTGATGATGTGTTCTAAGTATTCCAACAAGTTACATAGCGAACTTAATTTCCTTTGAGAGGAAAGTAAGGTGCTCAAAGAATTTGTTGAGTTCTTATTTCCCATGAAGCCATATCACATTAATATTAGCTATGTATCTTTTCCATCTTTTTGGCTTCAAGTGGTATGTGTTAATAAATATTTTTTCAAAATTTTCCATAAAACGGTTGGAGACAATGCGAGACAGTGGATACCCCATTGCTACACCATTGGTTTGATCATATAATAATCCTTNTATGTATCTTTTCCATCTTTTTGGCTTCAAGTGGTATGTGTTAATAAATATTTTTTCAAAATTTTCCATAAAACGGTTGGAGACAATGCGAGACAGTGGATACCCCATTGCTACACCATTGGTTTGATCATATAATAATCCTTAGAGGCTAAAGAAAGTAGATCGAAGGAAATATTTTGTCAGTGTTGTTGTTTCGTGGTCAGTGACCTCTCTAATGATTAGAACAACTTCATTGAGAGGTATTTTCATGAAAAGAGAAACAAATAAAAGTTGATGAGGATCTCATCAGTTTCAACTCTTTCATTCTTAATGATCCTTATGAACTCATATGAATCCTTAATAAAAGAATTGAAATTTCCAACAAAGGGACCTAGGATCTTTGCCACATACTTCTCTAGTTGATAAGTGAGAGAACCAATTATGTTGACAATCGGTTTGAGAGGGACTCCTTCCTTATGTATTTTTAGAAGACCATAAATCTCATTAGGGGAAAATTTAGGTCTAAAATGGACATCCTAAGGAAAATAATAAAATCACAGTTAAAATAATAAAATAAGAGTTGTGAATTTTCAAAGTGAAAGAAAAAAAAAACTACTTTTTTTAAATCATATTTTTGAATTATCCTCAAGAGAAACAAGCTCGAGACCCAACTCTCTATACCCTGACCGTGTTAGGGACATGCACAAAAAGAAATGACAAGGAGCAGACCGCCCTGATACCACTGATCTAGATTTATGAGCGGAATGAAATGAAAAAATAGATTTATAATACTAACATAGAGACACAGTGAAAAATAATAGAGATACATTAAAACTTGACTTCTATTAAATAAGAAATATGCTTAAACTATAAAATGATGTCTGAAAACAAGCTTGCTAGAATGGTGGCAGTTTATCTTTGATAAGAGATGTGACAGCTACGCTCATTCACTAGAAGATGAGAAAAATGAGGCTATGAAGTCCTTTTTACAATAAACATGAATTCCAAAACCCTATACATCCAAAAACCTAACCCTAGGAGATGAAGCACCAAAAGTCATGTGGGCCCCGTTGGGGTAAGTTAGTACATCAACTTCCCAGGGTCGTAAATTTTGCATACGATCTCTGTTTAGGGCGCACGATAGCTCATTGGAAAGGTATCGACAAGGAGATTCATTTTGGGTTCTCAATTAAAAACTATCAGGAAATTTGAGGTTCTCGATCATGAAAAGACATTGTTTAGGCCCTCAAAATGGCCCTAGAAGTTTGGGACTCGAAAAACTGCTAAAAATAGTAAATTTCTAAAAAATTGTTTTGATCCAGTCGGAATAGGTGTGTGACCACCAAGATCCTCCTGGATCGGATAATTATTTACAAGTTCTGACAAACATATTGGAAAAATCATTTTGTAATTATTGACATTCTTATTTTGTATCTTCAAATTCACATTTGTAGTTACTGATGCTTTCATTATGTACTACTTCTTCTAACTCTTCTTCAACAAGAATTTTCTTCATTAATGGTCCAATGTATGATTCCAAGTTATGACAAGTTAAGAAATCATCATCAATCTCTTGTGTTTATTTTGTATCCACCATTAGGTCATGTGTATAACAAGTAGAATCAACCATTTGTATTATGCCTTGTGTGTCACAAGTCACTTCAACCTTTGGTCTGAACTCATTTATATCACATCTTGCATAAAAAAAATTCATCAACTTATTTATATCACATGTTGCATCAACCTTTTCGATAAGATCCTATGTATCACATGTTGCATCAAAAGTTTTGGATTAGATCCTCTGTGTCACAACTTGCATCAACATTTTGTATGAGGTTATTTGTTGCAGATGTTGCATCAATCATGTCATCAATTTGATTATATTTTTTTCTTAATTTTATTTGAAGTGAATCAATCCATTGATCCTTCATTTCTATTTGATTTCAAAGATCAATAAGCCAATTATGCAATTCATGTTTATATTCTTGTAACTCCTTGATTTATTGAGATGTGTTTTGTAAATGATTTCATCCTTTACCCATTTGTTATTATTCTTGCTCACTTGTCACACTCACTTCTACTTGCTTCCTTGATTTGATGTCACTTAGGGTGTCAGGTACTTTTGATCATGCACCCTAAAGTGTGATTACAATGACTTGAATTTGATGACTCAATTGACCTCCTTATTCAAATTTCAAGCATATCTTGATGATATCATTCATAATTAAATTTTGACTTGAAAGCGGTTTGGAACTTTAACCTTTGTACAATTCAATGTTCATATTCAATGATTTATCCATCAATTTTTACAATTCAATGTTCATATTCAATGATTTATCCATCAATTTTTACAATTCAATGTTCATATTCAATGATTTATCCATCAATTTTTACAATTCAATGATCAATTCAGTGCTTCAACATTTTTCTTTTTACATGCTTTTGATTCCTAGTTGTGCCATTACCCTTTCTAAGAACATAAGCATTTGAATTTGTCTACTTGTGTTTCTTTACCAAAGTAACCATGTGTCAAACACTAATGATAGAGTATCTACCATCAAGCATCCAAAAATAGACAATAGCACACAAGAACACAAGATGTACCTATAATCCCCTTATTCAATTTTGGACAAATCTAAAATACAATCACCACAAGAAGAAAAATTATTAGATATATCTCTTAACACTAAAGAGGGATTAATTTTTCAATTTTCCAAAGGACTTAAATCTCCATGCCCTTTTACAAAAATACCACTCTCAAAGGGCTTACAATAATCAATAAATATGTCTTATCATGAAAGGAGTGTGTTAAAATTCATCACTCAATCTACAAATTCTTCTTCAACTCTTTTCCTTGTTACATGGAGAGGCCAATTTTGAATATAAAGACATGATTGTTTTACTACTTTCCATGTGGAATAAATGAGAGAAGAATAAAAAATAATATAACAAATTACCTTTAGAAATAAAAGGTTCTTAATGGAAGCAACCATATTTTTCACTACACACAGTGGTGAGGTTTAATGAGGATGCTTCAACAACATCATTGTTTTGCGTCTTTTTAACAAGGATTGATCCAACCATTCACCTATATTGTTTGTCGATCACAAGCAAAAAAAAAGATTCCCACAATCATAGGATCTCTTCAATCCTTAAACATTGTGCCTTTTCAGCTATCTGTGGATCTTTCCAATCAGGCCTAGAATTTCAAATGATCCTTGCCTGGCAAATTTTTTTTTATGACGAGTATGAATTTGTAGCACTTTTCTTTTAGGTTTTATGTAAATTCATAAAATGTTTCTTACTATTTTTTATTTTTTCATGTGGGAGTGTTTTCTTCTATGTGTAACATTGTTGAATTCATTAGATCTATTACATCAGCCACATGCACAAAATAATAAAACCAAATACCTAACCCTAGGATATGAAGCGCCAAAAGTCATGTGGGCCCTGTTGGGGTAAGCTAGTACATCAACTTCCCAGGGTCGTAACTTTTGCATATGATCTTCGTTTAGGGCACACGATAGCTCATTGGAAAGGTATTGACAGGGAGGTTCTTTTTGGGGCCTCAATTAGAGACTATGACTATCATTGAGGTGCTCGATCGTGAAAAAATATCGTTTACGCCCTTAAAATGGCCTTGGAAGTTTGGGACCCGAAAAACTGCTAAAAATAGTAAATTTCTAAAAGATTGTTTTGAGCCAGTCGGAATAGGTGGGTGGCCACTGAGATCCTCCCGGAACAGATAATTCTTTCCAAGGTCTGACAAACATATATTGGAAAAATCATTTTGTAATTATTGACATTCTTATTTTGTATCTTCAAATTCACATTTGCATTTACCGATTCTTTCATTATGTACTACTTCTAACTCTTCTTCAACAATAATTTCCTTCATTGGTCCAATGTATGATTCCAGGTTATGACGAGTTAAGAAATCATCATCAATCTCTTGTGTTTATTTTGTATCCACCATTAGGTCATGTGTATAACAAGTAGAATCAACCATCTGTATTATGCCTTGTTTGTCACAAGTCACATCAACCTTTGGTATGAACTCATTTGTATCACATGTTGTATCAACTCAAATTTTGTATCACATGTTGCATCAACCTTTTAGATAAGATCCTATGTATCAGATGTCACATCAAACGTTTCTATTAGATCCTTTGTGTCACAACTTGCATCAACATGTTGTATGGGGTTATTTGTTGCAGATGTTGCATCAATCATGTCATCAATTTGATTATATTTTTTTCCTAATTTTATTTGAAGTGCATCAATCAATTGATCCTTCATTTCTATTCGATTTCAAAGATCAATAAGTCAATTATGCAATTCATGTTTATATTCTTGTAACTCCTTGATTTATTGAGAGGTGTTTTGTAAATGATTTCCTCATTTACCCATTTGTTATTATTCTTTCTCACTTGTTACACTCACTTGTACTTTCTTGCTTGATTTGATGTCACTTAGGGTGTCAAGTAGTTTTGGTCATGCACCCTAAAGTGTGATTACAATGACTTGAATTCGATGACTCAATTGACCTCCTTATTCAAATTTTAGGCAAATCTTGATGATATCATTCATAATTAAATTTTTACTTCAAAGGGGTTTGGAATTTTAACATTTGTACAATTCAATGTTCATATTCAATGATTTATCCATCAACTTTTACAATTCAATGATCAATTCGGTGTTTCAACAATTTTCTTTTTACATGCTTTTGATCCCTAGTTGCGCCATTACCCTTTCTGAGCACATAAGCATTTGAATTTGTGTACTTGTCTTTCTTTACCAAAGTAACCATGTGTCAAACACTAACGCTAGAGTATCTACCATCAAGCATCCAAAGATAGACAATAGCACACAAGAACACAAGGTGTACCTATGATCCCCTTATTCAATTTTGGACAAATCTAAAATACAATCACCACAAGAAAAATTATTTTTATTGAATATATAATAGATGTATCTCTTAACACTAAAAAGGGATTAGTTTTTCAATTTTCCAAAGTACTTAAATCTCCATGCCCTTTTACAAAAATACCACTCTCAAAGGGCTTACAATAATCAATAAATATGTCTTATCAAGAAAGGAGTGTGTTAAAATTCATCACTCAATCTACAAATTCTTCTTCAACTCTTTTCCTTGCCTTATTACATGGAGAGACCAATTTCGAATATACAGACATGATTTTTTTACTACTTTCCATGTGGAATAAATGAGAGAAGAATTTCTTAATGGAAGCAACCATATTTTTCACTACACAGTGGTGAGATTTAACGAGGGCGCTTCAACAACAACATTGTTTTGCGTCTTTTTAACAAGGATTGATCCAACCATTCTCATGTATTGTTCATCGATCACAAGCAAAACAAAAGATTCACACAATCATAGGCTCACTTCAATTCTTAAACATTGTGCCTTCTCAGAAATTTTTTATGACGGGTATGAATTTGTAGAATTTTTATTTTATGTTTTATGTAAATTTATTAAATGTCACTTACATGTGTGAGAGTGTTTTCTTCCATGTGGGACACTGTTGTATCTATTGGATCTATTACATCAGCCACATGCACAAAATAATAAAGATGAACAAACATTAAGAATTAAGTGGAACAAATTTTACTTAATCCACTAAACTCTCCACAAATTACGTTATAATTCCATTTAATCCTTTTGGGATGAAGCAGCACAGCCTCTGTCTATTCTTAAAGACATGTTTATATCTTATACTATATAGGCTACATGCCTATATGTACCAACCAAAATTTTATAGTATAGCATGTACCTACCTATTAGGATTTTTTAGGGGTATCAGAAGAAATTACAAGTCAATTGAACAGGTTTAGAATTTTAATCAAGGACAACAATGACTGTGAATTTTATATCCAAATACGTGCTACAGCTAGTCAAATTCCAGGGTTGTTTCCAATGAACTTTTCATGCATGTGGGTCATTGCGCGTCAGATGAAGCATATCAAACAAAATCAAACTAAAAAAACATGTCACTTCTTTCTCTGCTCTGCGTGCGTGTGGTGGTCTGTTGTGATGGCTGGAAATCTACAGATCGCTTCAACACCAAATAGATCCAGATCGCTTGAACACGAAATAGGTCCAGATCATCACCACACATATCGTTTTACTTCAATCACCACGCATGGATCCAAGTGGCAAACGTATTGTTTTTGGAATCTCTCGCAGGCATTGGATTCTCGTACTCTATCACGACCTCCGACTATAACCAAACTGACAGTAAGCTAACGATTGAAAAATCACATGCCTTCCTCGTAAAATACATAAGGTTTTATAGAGTAGGTTTCACACTCAGAAGGCTGCCAACAACCACAACAAGAAGTTGAACAAAGCATGGCAATTCATGATGATGCTCAAA
>SNQJ01S0165531.1:4017-15900 GCA_010110895.2 Picea sitchensis | reverse complement strand
TATGAAGCTTCAGATTTATCTTCATGTGTGTGGTCATGGACTTGCAGTCCATCAGCCCAAATCTCTACAAGATCTCAACAATATATTTTCCTTGGCCAAGGAAAATCTCATTTGATCTCTGCCACACCTCCAATCCAAAGAAGTAATGCATCCGACCTAGATCCTTTATCTTGAACTCATAAGCAAGCTTCCTCTTGCACCCAATTATGAGCTTCTCATATCTTATCAGAAACAGGTCATCCAAATATAGGATCAATGGGAAACCATCCCCAAGCTCATCAAATAACTGTTTGATCTGGCATATCATGCCCTGGGTTCTTGTTTAGGCACGTACAAATATTTGTGTCTGTGAATCATAGAATACATCTCTCTCTCCCATATGAATCTAAGGAGAAATACTTTCTGAATGAAAATCTCTAAGAAACTAACTTTCTCTGAGATTAGGCTCACTCCGTGTCTGCATGCTCCCTTTGAATCTTGAATCCCTCTGAGTCTATATAATATATGAACTATCCTAGGGAGGCTTCTCCTCCCTACTGGATCCTGAGGGTTGACTCCCTCTGAACTCTAGCTCCTTATCATATAGTACTTGGTGGGGTTGCATGCCTCACCAGTGGTGGAGCCATATTATCCTCCTCATGATATGGGTCATCAATGCCATATATTTGTATCCCCCTTTGCATCCTGCAAAGTATCACAGGGCCATGTTGGTCTCTTCTTGGTCACTGCAATGATTCTAGGTAGGCCCTTCTGGCTTAATTGACTCTTCCTGGTGATCCGAAGAGTGATCAACTGAACTAGAGGGATCTATATGGTCATGTTTGGAGCCTTTTTCTCCTTACATTCAATCTTCGTATGAGATAATTTGTATCCCACAAAAGTACCCTTCTTTCCAGAAGGCGTTATCCTCTTCTCCTTCATTACATGGATGTTCAAAAATCTATATCTGGACAATCTACTCCATGTATCAACTAGATACCATATAAATGGTTGCCTCCCGCAACTATCATTATAGCTCCCTTTCAGAGCTATTACTTGTGACCTGCCCGGAACAAGAAAAAATAACAACAAGATCTTCCTGGTAACCTTCGTGGAATTTACAAGATAACCTGCCTAGAACAAGGTCAACAACTAAGAACATCTCCTAGAGGAGATCAATTTATCTTGTAAACAAGTGCATTATTAATATGAGTATTCACCTAATGGTAGTCATACCAACAATAATCAAGTGTTTAATAAACTAGAAATAGCGATAGAAATAATAGAATTTAAAGATTGTTATTCTAGTTACAACACTTACTTAAACTGCAACAATATAAAAATATCAAACCTGATATGCAAACCTGGAGTTTAGTTGTTGTTGTCCCACTTGAGTTGTATTCTATAGTTTCCCCCATTCATATGCTTGGAAGCACCACTGAATAAAAGAATTACTCTTCATCCTTTGACTTCTTCTCTTTAGCATCCGATGTATGTGCATGTTGCTTCTTCTTTCCGTTTTCATGTTTAAGAGGACATTGTGCAACATAATGTCCCATCTCCTTGCAGTTGTAGCATATGATATTTAATGAATTCTTTATGTGGTATGGTTTCTTAGGATTCTTCGGGCAACTTTCTTCCCTTTCCTTTCTCTTCTTCACTTGGGAAACACATTCTTGATTTTCATCATCATTAGTCTTCTATTAATTGGATATCAACCTAGATTCCTCTTGGGTGCAGTCTGTCCATAGCTTGTTGAACTTGGGAAATTTTCTTATGGTGCAAATACCTTGAATAAATGGATCCCAAGAGGAGGGAAATCCATTGTGTGTTGTATTAGTAATGAGTTCAAGGTCTTCTACTAGATATCGAATGGCTGCTAACTGGTCCATGATCTACAAGATCCTCATGAAATGGTTGGCTACTATTTCTGACTTGTTCATTGTCACGTTTCTAAGTCGATTCCTTAGAATACGATTTTGAATGGTATTATTACTCTCATAAAGTCTAGTGAAGGAATAAAACATTTCCTTCGGTGTGTTCAATTCTGATACATTAGATATCAGATGATCCTTTACTGAGTTTGTCAAGATTCTCTTGGCCTTGACTTCCTTCTTTATGAAATTTTCTTTGGCATCTTCTTCTTCTGGTTTTGGAAGCATCTGCTTGATGTGATCCAATAACTCATTCTCTTCTAGAATGAGGAGAACTTTGTGCTTCTAGTAAATGAAGTTATCTGCTCCATCCAATCTATCTTCAACTCGCATGCCGGTTGGCATTTTTCACTAGTAGAAACCCTAGCACTAAAAACCCTTGTTTTTTCAAACTTTACCAAATTGTACACTAAGGGTTTCAGGGAGTGCGCTAGAGTATGGAGCATTGCTCTATGAAATAATTATCCCCAACAACCTTGGGATAGTGCTCAACGAGCTTGAAAAAGTATTGCAGCTACAAGGTGCTCCTGTAGTGATCTTCCTTCCAGTGGTTAAATTGTTTTGAAGGTAACCAACTCTAATTCCATGTTATATTTTCCTTATTTACAGAGCATTAGAATTACTAGTGTTATTTTAATTCGTTACCATTAATATATTTATATATATATATATCATGTACTAAAAAATAGCAACATAAACAAGAGACAAAAAGAACACAAGAGATTTATCTTGGGAAAACCCAAAATGGGGGAAAATCCCAACAACCTTTATTAGATAGATTTCGTTCACAAAGCAAGTCTAAATGAATAAACCCTAGATCAAAGGCTAGCTCAACTATAAATACCACCACAGCTGCAACAACAACACAATGCCAAGATAACGCACCACTACCAAGAGTAGCGCACAAGAGAGAGATACTAGAAAGACCGAACAAGAAGAAACCTTGTTACTGCAGCAGTTGCGTCACCTTCTTCAAACTTGTGCCTTGCTTCTGTGTAGATGAGAGAGTGTGTGTGAGTGACCAAATGAGCAAAGGATCCTCCTATTTATAGTATTCCTGACCACTTGACTGGGCTGAATTATTCTCTGGAAAGGTGCCACTTCATTATTCTTTATTCTTTTGGGTTGACTTCTCTTCTGGGGTATTTTCACATCTGTCCAATGGATATCTTGCTTCTGGAATCTTCTTCACATCTAAGAAAGGTCATCTAGGAGGGAAATTTCCTCCCGCAACTACCAAACATCAATAATAAGTTCACTTTTAAATAAGTTACTTATGAAGTGACCCACTTTTATAGAATAAGTGAGAATCACTTTTACAAAGAATTTACTTATATATGAACGTCACAGGCAAAACAAATAACTTAAAAAAAAATATTACAGTTATTTAATAGTGACTCACTTTTATAATTAAGTGAAATGCACTTTACAATGACTGCATGAACTTTTTCAGAAAAAAGAAACAAAAAATAGACTTGAACTCAAGACCTCTTACTTAATAAAACAACTTTTAACAAAGTGAGCTAGTGAAAAACACATTATAATCTTAAGAAAGAGGATTGGGGGTGTTTTTGTTGTTGTTGTGAAAGACGACCTTGGAGTGTGTTCTCAATAAAAACTTATTTTCATGCATCCACACACACAAAAAATTAACTTCTTGACAACAAGAAGCGTTAAATCTTGGTTAACTTACTTGAAAAATGCTAGTTTTCCCTTTGTTTCTTATTTGTCGAGATCAGAGTGCATGACTAAGAGAATATGAAGACAACAAAATACTTTCAGCTATGTTTTTTTATTTTCTAAGATCTAGCAGAGTGCAGGGAAAAGAGAATACATATACCAGAAAGAGTAGAAACCTGGAAACAAAAAATAGAAAACCAAAATATTATCTCTGTAAAAACTTAAAAAGGGCGTACTCGAGCTTTATAGCTCTAGATATGACTGAAATGGTTGTATATTGGGAAAACAAAAACCTTTTCGAGTGAAATGAAAAGTGTTCCAAAATTAAATTAGCACTTCAAACACAATGGAACAATCCTCTCATCCTAGAAATATGCATAAACAGTAGAAACCATAGCTGCAACAACATGGCTTCAAGATCTCGATCTACAACGAGAGTGGGTATTCAAATGTTCTATGATACCGTGTTCTAAAACAAAAGTATTTTAATAGAGGATGAACACCTTAAATAAACACTCACACAACCAAATCAAATATCAACAAGCTGATGCGTTTACATGGTAAATCCCTTTTGGGGAAACATTCATGGCCCCAACCAAGGTGGCCACTTGAGGCAATTTATTAATGCAAAAGAAAATATATTACAGAGAATTTCTCATAATCGATCATCGACAAATGACCCTCCATGCTATTTAAATATAGATCATGGACTTATCGGGTGTTAAGCCATGGATCAATGTAGCTATTAAGATCGAGGAGAATATGAGTCGTTGGATCACTCTATGTTGGGAACATATTGTGATCGTCAAATTACAAATGCATACTAATGCATACTAAAAAAACACAATTTAACCTAACGACACATTAGAGCAAGTTGATATTAACTAACTCCTAAGTGTCTAAATATCCTAACACACCTTACATTCCAACGTGGTCTAAAGTACTTTATAAAACAAAAAAACAATATTTTTGTCAAACAATCTCAATAGAATCTAAATATGTAAACCAAAAAGCATCATCACAATGTTCTCATGCAACATTGATAACATTAGAGATAAACATATATTTTTAATAACCATTTACAACACCAAGGTGTAATCCGTGTGGTGAAGACTCGTATTGATGTCTTTCCTATTAGAGAAAGGATCAATGATTTGGGGAATATATGAGGTATTCAAATAGTTCCCTCTTTTATTTTAAGACAGGCGATGCTCCTCTTTATAAAGACAAATATTTAATAGGTATTTCTTGAATTATGGGAGTGATAAAGAGATACACCGCATAATTATTTAGTGAGTATGGTTATATTAATATGCAAGTACTTCTAGGCAAGAGAGAGCTAGCCATGCCAAGCATGGTCTCCAAGGAGGGACAAGGAAAACCTACGTGCATGGCTAGGGTCGAACCCTAGCTAGTACCACCATATTTCGTCTTTCATAGTTTTTAGGGTTTCTTTGTGATTTGTGAAGGGTTAACATTATAGAATTAGAGAACTACAAGAAGGTAGTTGTTACAATTGAAAAAGACTAATAATAAAATATATGAAGAAAATATAAGAATAAGAAAGATTTGGTCAAAATAAAATATTTAATTATTATTTATCTAATATAAAAGATAAATAAATTAATAAATTATTGGAAAAAATAATTTAAATGAAAGATATAAAGTGATAAATATTAAATAATAAAAGGAGTACAATTTGAAAAGGAATAATAATAAAATTATACTACATTTAACATATTAAATAATAAATGTTAGTTAAAATATAAATAAAAAAAAAGTAACATATTAAATAATAAATGTTAGTTAAAAAATAAAAAAAAATAAAAGTTAGATGAAAGATATTAAATAATAAATGTTAAATAATAAAAATAATGTATTGAAGGTAGGATCCAAACAAGCTCTACACAAAGTGTTTATGAAATCATGTGCTCTAATGATTAGATCTGCAGGTGAGGGCCGAAGACCCTCCTTTCCACCACCTTTTCTCTATTTTTTGGTCTCTCTATTTTTCCGACTTTTTGTTCCCTTTCCGACCTCCCTTCTTGATCGAGGTTCTTTTTGTTGAAATAATGTAACTGCAAAGTGTATTCTTATTATTTTTTGATATATTATTCATTGGATCAATCCCCATTGTGGATTAATCATGTCGGCTATTGTAAAAGGACCAAATCCCCTTTTGTGGATTGGCATAATATAATTGTAATAGGCAAAAGAAGAAGTCGGCCCTAGAATATATCAAAGAGGCCCTGGAATATAATAAAGGTGGTTATAACCACCCAGATTAAGAAGTCGGCCCTGCCAGTGAAGAGACACTTCACACGTGCCAGATTAGTATAAATAAGGAGGCTAGCGCCTCACTTAGACACACCTCACTTGCTCATTTTGAGAGACAAATTTCAGAACTGCAATTGGAGAAGAGAGAGAGAGAGAGAGAGGCGCATCTTTGGGAGAGGATATTCTGTATTAGCTTGAGTTATCTCTTGGCATTGTATTGGCTATCTATAATAAGGAAGTTTTCCTGGGTTTTCTCCCCCTAGAGGGTTTCCCAGGATAAACGTTGTAATAAGGAAGTTTTGTTGGGTTTTCCCCTAGAGGGTTTCCCTGTGATAAACGCTGTGTCTCTTGTGATTGTGTATTTTCGCGCTGATCTTGTAATATGCCATTGTTATTCATTGAAATGCAAAGAACTATAATAATGGCTTAAACATTAACATGGTATTAGAGCCAAGCTGAAGAAAAAATCTTTCACAGGAGTGAAAAACGTCAATTTTGTTGTACATGAAAATTAGGGGGTTTTGTTGAAGAGGAATTTCATCCCAAAATTTATCTAGAAAAGTGTGCCCTCCTCAAGGATCATTTTGGCACCTTCAAAACACCTTTTCAGTGGATAGAACTCTCGGAAAGTGAAAACCCTAGTTTCACAAAGTACCGTGAAAACCAGAAACCAGAGTAATGTATACCAGAAAACCACAATTCAACACCAAAAAATCCGCAGATCAAGTTTGAGGGGGTAAAAGTTGATTTTCATAAATCTGACCAAGACCAAAATTTTACTTGCCTCACCAACGATCTAATATCCCCCTCGGATCTAATTTCAAATTTTGAAGTTTGAAAATTAGGTTTCATAAAACCCTAAGTTGTAATTGCAATACCAGTTGCAGTATCAATTACAATATCAGTTGCATTTGCAGTCACCCTTGAATTTTTTAAGAGTTGGTAATTGTTATCGCTAAGCCGCCAGATAGAGCCACTACTTGCAAATACTATCGAGGTATGTACTCACATATGTTTAAATGGTTAAACTTTAAAGAGTACTTGTGGTGAGAAGGATCTCTTGCCATAGATCCGTATGATCTCTAGATCCAACACATTTAGAGGAATGATGCAACCCAAGTGTGATTATTATGATATGCATCCATTTGTTATATTGATCAATGTTGCATGTTGTAGTTTATGACCATCATTCTAAACTTTCATCAAAATCTGAGTTAAGGTATTAGATGGATCAAAAGTTGAGATCATAGAACTTATCCTCTAACCCAACTCTTCTCACAAGACAATGTATTGTCTTAGTATAGAAGATAGGTTGAAGAAAGCACTCATCATCTTGGATGAAGGAGACTCGGATGAAAAGAAAGCACTCATTCCTAAGGACAAGGTCAAGTTTGATTAATCAAGTTAATAAGATTCAAAGGTACACATGACAAGTTGATGACTATAGTTGAGATAATAGTCTTTGTAAAGTATCATACTTGATACATGTGAGCATATAGAGGTAAATACTTAACGAATCATTTGTCCGATACAACTAACACCTCCTCTAGGAAGAATATCGTGTGTTAGTTCCAGTTGCCATGGAGAATGTTTGATCACAACACTATGAGAGTGTTGACCCTCATTTGTATTGTATTCCTTACCTTTAATCTTTGCTTCGCATTAAATTACAAGTGATAGCTCTAAAGGAGATATCATCATGGATGATCGGTTGCGGCTATTGATTTATATTATCAAAAGGATATTATTCCTTCTTGTTTCTTTGTTGACCTTGCTCCGTGTCACGTAATAACCCCGAGAAGCTATACTAAAGGTCAAGAAGGAAACGCGGCTAAAGGAGAGACCATAAATGAAGCAATCATCATTGAAAAGAAGAAGGTGGCTTGCATAAGCTAAAAGGGTCACCCGAAGATGCCATGACCCACGCTTATCGGTGAATCCATGTGAACTTTGGCATAGAATATTAGCTCACATTAATCCATAAGGCGCCCTACATATGCAAGGCAGTCACAGTTCTACCAGAATTTAAGGTTGGCCATGAAGGCATATGTACGGATGTGCACAAAGGGAAGAACATCAAGAATCCTTTTCAAAGAGAGACAACAAAGGTAAGGAGTCCTAGAGCTCATTCGTTCAGTTGTATGTGGCCCAATGTCATCGCCCTCCATTAAGGTATGTATATTATGTATCATCATTGATGATTATTCTCGTAAGATCCGTTGTATCTCTGAAATCTAAAGATGAATTGTTAAAGAAATTCAAGGAATTCAAAGCATTGATAGAGAATCTTTATGAAAGAAAGATCAAGATACTCGAAGCCCATAATGGAGGAGAATATACCTCAAAAAGAGTTCATGAACTTTCTGCAGAAGATGTTGGGATCAAGAGGGAACTCACGCCTCCCTATAATCCTCAACAAACGGCTGCTAAAAGAAAGAACGTAACGATAATGGAAGCAGTGAAGACCATGACCCAATGGTGATCAAGATATTCCTATGTGCTGATGGACAAAAGAATAACAGCCATATATGTGAAAACTGATTGTCCCATAGTGCAATTGGGTTCACTAATCGAAGAGATGTTCACTGAAAGAAGCCGAGGTAAGCCATTCAAAATATTTGGTCAGCCTAATATTTATACATATACCTAAAGAGAAAAAGAAACAAGTTGAACCCTCAGAAAGAAGGGAATATTTGTGGATAATGTGAGGTCTCCAAGGCCTTTGATCTATATACCAGTTCATCGTCACATTGAGATCAGCAAGAATGTGACCTTGATGAAGATGCAACGCCAAGAAATCGAAATGCCACTTTGAAGAGGTATATGAAGAGGAACCCGTGAATCCCCGTGAGTTGCGTTAATCACGAGGGAGGTTCCCATAGTTGTTGAACCAATGAGGGAAGTCATAATCCTCCCCTCGATGAGGAAATTCTAGAAGATCATGATGTAGCAGAATTTCAAGAACCTCCTCGCATGACCATCCTCCATAAAAGAAAGCTAGTTTGGACTAGAGAGCTTATTCAAGATGGAGAGAAATATGGTGTTCTCAAAGGAACCACACGGTGATACGTGATGAAGAGACCTAAGCCATTCTCCAGTTATATGGCTTTGATGTGTGATCTCCTAGAAAAGGAGCCTACCTACTTTGAAGAAGCCATTCAGAAGAAAGAATGGGCAGATGCCATGACAAAAGAATACCAATCCATAATAAAGAACGATGTATGGGAAATAGTTCTCAGACCAAATAACAAGGATGTGGTATCGTCCAGATGGCTCTTCAAAATAAAACATGTTGTTGATGGAAGTATTGAGAAGTATAAAGAAAGATTTGTAGCTCATGGCTTTTCTCAAAAAGAAGGCATTGACTATGAAGAGACATTCACTATTGTAGCCAGATACACTTCGATCAGGACCATCATAGCCCTTACAGCTAAGATGAAGTGGAAATTACACCACATGGACGTAAAGATAGCTTTCCTAAATGGTGTTATTGAAGAGGAAGTGTATATAGAGCAACCTCAAGGATTTGAAGTTGAATACAGGAAGTCTCATGTCTGCAAGTTGAAGAAATCCTTGTACGGATTGAAGCAAGATCCTAGAGCTTGGTATGGCCGGATAGACAACTTTCTGATGAGCTTGGGCTTTACCAAGAGTAAAGAAGATTCTAACCTCTACTTCAAGGTTATGAATGATGAGCCAGTAATACTATTACTATATGTGGATGATTTATTCTTAAATGGAGACGAAAATCTCATCACTAAATGTAAGAAGAGGCTCGCTTCATAATTTGAGATGAAAGACCTTGGCCTAATGCATTATTTCTTAGGTCTTAAGGTATGGAAAAATCCAAAGAGGATTTTCCTTAACCAAGGGAAGTATGCAACCAAAATCTTGAAGAGATTCGACATGTTAGAGTGCAAGTCCATGAATACACCCATGGAAACGAAGTTGAAGATGTTGGTCGACACTTCGTCAAAATTGATTGATGCCACATTGTATAAACAGATTATTGGATCAGTGATGTACCTAACGAACACCAGACCAGATATTTGTTTTTCCGTGAACACCTTGAGTCAGTTTCTAGTAGAACCTAGACATGTCCACCTTGTGGCTGCAAAACATGTGATGAGGTACCTTAAGGGTACATTAGATTGTGGTCTCAGTTATAATGGAGATCATGATTTCACATTGAGTGGATATACTGATGCAGATTGGGTAGGAAGTGTTTCTGACAGGAAAAGCACTTCAGGATGTTGTTTCCGTTTGGGATCAACCATGATCTCATGGCAGAGTAGAAAGCAATCTAGCATTTCTCTCAACACAACGGAAGAAGAATACATTGTTGCATGTTCTTCCAGTGGCGAAGCTATATGGCTTTGAAAGTTGTTGACCGGTCTATTTGACCTAGAGATGGAAGCAACCACGATCCTATGTGACAAACAGAGCTGCATAAAGATGACAGAGAATCATGTATTCCATGACAGGTCGAAGCACATAGAGATCCGATATCATTACATCTATGACATGGTGCAAAGAGGAGCCATAAAGCTCCAGTACATTAGCACGGATGAACAAGTTGTTGATGTGTTGACCAAGCCTCTATCTCGTGTAAAGTTTGAGCACTTTCGAGATAAGCTTGGTATAGTCCGAAATGACCTTCCTCGAAAGGGGGAGTAGTTTTTGTGATGAGACATCTCTTGCTTCCAACTTGAGTGTTGTGACGTAAAGAAAGAAGATGTGATGAGACTAGTACTGTGCTTCCGGCTTGACAGCTATGACATAAAGCTAGTCTAGTATCTTGCTTTCAACCTGATGGTTGTGACGTAAAGCAAGAAGATGTGATGAGACTAGTACTGTTCTTCCGTCTTGACAGCTGTGACGTAAAGCCAATCTAGTATCTTGCTTCCAACCTGATGGTTGTGACGTAAAGCAAGAAGATGTGATGAGACTAGTACTGTGCTTCCGGCTTGATAGCTATGACGTAAAGTCGGTCTAGTATCTTGCTTCCAGATTAAGTGCTGTGATGTAAAGCAAGACGTTGAGATGAGGCTAGTACTGTGCTTCCAACTTGAGAAGTTGTGAGGTAAAGTCAGTCTAGTATCTTGCTTCCAGCTTGATTGTTGTGACATAAAGCAAGACGAGTACTGAGATTCCAATTTGACAGTTGTGACGTAAAGCCAGTCCTGTATTATGATGAGCCAGCCTCGTGATGTGATGATGATGATGTATTAGTTTTATACTAATACATATTGATGCAGATGATGATTGAATTCCTTTGAGAATGACGATGTTGCCAATGAAGAAAACTTCTGATGATTTATAAATACGACAGTCAGTGTTCCAAGATGATATTGATAATGTTGTCCTCTCACACACTTGATGTTGTTGATGATGTTTTCTTCTCGCTCTGGCCTGATGCTGTTGAAGAATACCCTTCTTGTTAAGGGGAAGTGTTGAAATAATGTAACTACAAAGTGTATTCTTATTATTATTTGATATATTATTCATTGGATCAATCCCCATTGTGGATTGATCATGTCAGCTATTGTAAAAGGACCAAATCCCCTTTTGCGAATTGGTCATAATATAATTGTAATAGGCAAAAGAAGAAGTCGGCCCCAGAATATATAAAAGAGGCCCCGAAATATAATAAAGGTGGTTATAACCACCCAGATTAAGAAGTTGGCCATGCCAGTGAAGAGACACTTCACATGTGCCAGATTAGTATAAATAAGGAGGCTAGTGCCTCACTTAGACACACCTCACTTGCTCATTTTGAGAGACAAGTTTCATAACTGCAGTTGGAGAAAAGAGAGAGAGAGTGGCACATATTTGGGAGAGGATCTTCTGTATTAGCTTGAGTTATCTCCTGGCATTGTATTGGCTATCTATAATAAGGAATTTTTGTTGGGTTTTCTTCCCCTAGAGGGTTTCCCAGGATAAATGTTGTGTCTCTTGTGATTGTGTATTTCTCAGTGATCTTGTATTATGCTATTGTTATCTATTGAAATGC
>SNQJ01S0165530.1:0-21080 GCA_010110895.2 Picea sitchensis | reverse complement strand
AAAAGCTATGACAAGACATCAATTCTGCTCCAGTTTGAATCCAAATTACATATCCTTGTTCTCCCACCACTGAGGATGATATTATTACAAAAATGAGCAGCATTTATAAGTCTTTCCACAAGGTAAAACCTCCTTGTGGAAGTTAAAACTGCTTTACAAAAATCTGGGAAGATATTCCCAAAATCTGATTCAAACTTAACAACCTAAGACAAAACCAAATCTAAAATATCTCCTAAACTGTTACAGCATGCCCATTTGATCACTGCAATTCGTATGTACCTGAAAGGAGGCAAAAATAAAAAAGTTTAAAAGATATTTTGTTAATAAAATGGTAAAAATCTGATCCTGTAGACGAGCTACAGAATCAACTGATTCTGTAGCTGGTCTAATTTGAGAACATACCTGTTTTAAATCAATTAAAACTAACAGAAATAAATTAAAACAAATATTTGATTACTAAGTAAAAAGAAATCAAATCATTTAAAGCACGACAAACCAAAACTGCTATGCAAATTTAGAACAAACTAAATCTTAATTGAATCTATTTCAATCAAAACAAATATCAAATAAATCTTTGGTATGAATGCAACTCAATCCATCCATATAGAGGTAAAACTCCTACATCCAATTGTTTTGTATATCAATAAATCCATCTAGAATTGATTGTAGGGAATTAAAGGTGAAAAATCTTGCCACCAGATCCAAAGCATACACCAACAGCTTCAGGAGGACAATTAGATTGAAATCACACCACTCTTGAAGGTAGCAGCAACACTAATTTCCCACCTACAACACTTTTAAAAGAGAGGTCTGCCAATATAAAAGTCTGAGCAATTTCTGCCAAAAGTACCATGGATGGCCACAAGCTATGGCTCAAAGCAATCAACAGGTAGCCACGACTGTCCACAACCTGCTAGATAAAGATTTTGAAGCAGCAGCTGCTTCCAACATTGCCATGTCATTTCGTGCTTCTTTTGTGCTTTCCAAAATATCTTTTCCGTTTGCCCACTCCCTTTGCAATTGCCTTGACGATGAGAAATTGGGAGTAAAATAATGGCTTGATCTTTCTATAGAACCTTCTGACCTTGCAAATAAGAATCTTGACTGCTTGCTATTCTGAGACTTCCATGAACTTGATATTTCCTTTGACAGCCCATTTCATTTACCAGTCCTTGTGCTTCTATATGTTGCATCTAACATAGACTCATTTTCAAGAATTTGAATAGAACCTGCACTAATCTTTTCATCATGTGAAACTGATCTTTCCTCTAATTTATAATCAGTAACTGCAATGTTTTCATAATCACCATTAACAATTGCAATATTTACAGACATTTGTTGTAGAGAACAATCTTTAAAACTATAATCATCTGTTGGAATTTGGACTTCATCCATAAAGGCTATACTGATGTGGAGGTAGAGCACACTTCAACATATGATTCTGCGAAGTGTTCTTCCTATTTCAAAACCAGACTGTAATACACCCTCACTGATAAGAATAGCGATAGCTCCTCAGTTTAATTGATAAACCTACATGTTCCTTGTCATGTAGATGTAAAATAAATGCTGGCAGAATGGTTGAACGTCCTTTGAATTAATCAAGGGTTCAACAAGATGGAAAGACACATGGCTGGGTGGTGAAAGAGATGTTGTGGCCCAGGTATGGATAAAACATTTCAACACACAAACCAAAACGTTCCCTTCAACCATTGAGGAAATCTGAAAAATGACCTCTAAAACAGGAGCTAGATCTCTGTAATGGATCACTTTCTGAAGAAGCAGCTTACAATGAAGGAAAAGGGGCTAAAAACGGTTCTGGGTTTCAACGGTTTGATCCAATTCAAAACCGTTTTCCCAGAATCGCTCCACTTAAGCGTGACTCTGGGGCAATTACGGGGTAGTTTTCTATGGCAATAATGAAACCAAAACTAACTTTGAACACCAGAGGGTTTGAATTCGCCCTACAGGAGCTAGGAGATATCATACAGTGGAAAGGGGTCTGGGTAGGGTTTGAACATAGTAGGTTTAGAGGTTTTCCCAAAAATCAACAAGATAACCGAAGTAAGGGGGTAGGCATTGATGCAAAGTGTGCGAGGGGTTGGAGGTTATCTCCGGCATGCATAATTATCATATCAATTGTACAATTGAGAGTTTTACATAGATTTTATACCCTTCAAAGCATAGTTCAACCATTAAACCATGTGCACAAGCAATGAAATCAAAGGTGAATACCAATCCGTGCCAACACTATGTTATACAAATCAAAACCCAAGTCAAAATGTGTCAATGTGTATAATCCATAGTTTAACCATGGTGCCAAAATGCTATTCATATAGCTGACCAACCTATAAATTATGAAAGATTAAACATAGTGATTACATCGCCTATTTATATAAAAATTTAATCAAACCCCTATACATTTCATAAGATTAACGATTAGGCAAATCATACAGTACAAATCAAATACTCAATGTCTTATAAATTCAATAAAATGAAGTTAAGCAATCAATATAAGAATGTCTAATGAGCATAATTCGAAAACCCTTACAGCCACATGATGATAAAAAAAAAAGGTAGTAGGTGGTATATCGATAAAAGATCATCCTGATTCGGATAATTGATGAAATGCAGCCACCGAAAGGATTTTTCTTGCTTACAGTCGTGAAAACTTGGCGAAGACAAATGTGTAAATGTCTCAAGAAATGAAAGTTTAGTTTATTTGAAAAATCGTGGCTTGAAGTTTATAAGACATAGGTGTAAGCGACTTATGAGACAATGAAAAATGTGAATTGGTAGCCAGCACCTCCTCTGATTTTGTCAAGAATTTTCCACCTTCGCGGAATGATTCTAATTTTCCTGGTATTAAACTACCCCAAGGAACCCTCGATGAATCATCGAAGCCCCATACCTTCAACTTGTTGTTCCACCTTGCAATCGGTGTGTGGGTTGTGGTTGGAGAATCTTGCTTTCGAATGTGCCGATGTTGCAATCAGAATCCATGATTTGCTGGAAAACCAAGTGGCAAAACTCTTTGTGAAGGGTCATAATGCGAAAAGGTGGAACCCTTTGACAAAACAGCGAACAATAGGTTCAATTCTACTCAAGAATGTCGAGTCAGCCACAACAATCGTCAATTCCAAATTGGCATAGCCTCAACAATCTTCTTTGGTATAATTTTTCACTCATTTATATGGCACATTCATAAACTATGTACGCATTGTTGACCTGCTCTGTCATGCATTTGTTGTATATAAGTTTGATTATTAATTTTTGGATTGGTTTTTTGATTAGATTTAATTTGATTGATCATGATTTGATTTGAATACTCTGGTATTAAGGATTGTTGATATCTTTCTATTTTTGGAACACGGTCAATATCTCTTTTCGATTTGATTATATCACAATGTGATATGATGGGCAAATTGGTTAGCTGTTGTTATTGTATATTCTATGTTCGGACTAGTTCGTATATCATTTGTTACATAATCAAAATTCGAATGGATAACAATAGTGGTTGTTACGATTTGAATTGCATTCGATTGTAACAAATATATCGTTTGATCTCGATTTGAGGAATGAAATTGATGGTATCCGGTCTTACGATTGTCTACTCAAATTCTGGCTTCGAGTCATATTCATTTCAGTTATTTGCCAGGTTTATATTATGGATTCTATTGACTCTGTCGAGACCCTGTCGGTTGGCTGTGTTGATCAATAGCGAAATGCATTTGATTGTTACTCACTCAGTCTGATTCCATTCTAAAAACGATTTACCTATCGCCGTTTATTTTGAACGATATTGATTTATTGATATGACTATAATGGGTTAACGATGGTTATGATCATTGTTTTTATCATGTCTGTTCACCATATGATACTCACCAACCGTATTCTATAACAAATTCTAATGGATATGTTCCGTAATTAAAACATCTGTCCATTTTGACAATTGAATAAAACTATATGAATTTCACACAGCTGTAATCAATCGATTGTGATAAGGATCAATTATTATCATATCTATTTTGGATTACATCATACGGTTGGATTGTAATTGCATTTGGATACAAAACAATATGATTACTATTTGCCCCGATCTTGTGATGGCCAGAAAACAGGCATCCTTACTCACGTTTGATTACATTTATTTTAATTTGGTTTAATCTAAGTAATTTCTTGTGTAGTAATTAGTTTTGATGAGGAAAAGAAAAAATAAGTGGATTTGAAATTTCTTTTAAGATTTTATTTGATTGATGCTCACAGTTCCATATACTATTTTAGATTAAGCTCTGAAGTCAGAGATGATTAAGTAGCTAATTAGAGTCATTTTTTTGTTTTCTTAATAAAACATCCCCTAATTTGATCTTTGTGTTCTGTTCCAGGAAAATTTGAATTGTGATAGATATCATGAGCAGTTAGGGGATGTTCTACAGATTTTACTTGCATTTATTTCCTTAGTTTAGGTGATTGTGGGATTTTCAGTTATGTAAAACAATTTGCTAGTATTCACAAGGAGGTTTTACCTTGTGAGAAACCTATATAAACTTATGATTTTGTAATAATCATCATCCTGGGATTGGCTGGAGGAGAACAAGGATATGAAGATTACGATAGATGGAGCAAATTGATGTTTTGTCATAGCTTTGCTTTTCAATATATCAACATTGTTTCAAGTTTTTGTATATCAATTTGTTTATGGTTTATGATTACTTTAGCTATCTAAAATCAAATTCAAATGATATAATTCTATTCTTGTCATCTATATCTTGTTTCTTCTAATCGATAAAGACATAACAATTGTTAGTTCATTTTGTGAATGATAGCTTTGTCTTCTTCATAAAATTGAATTGTTATATATAAGTTTTACGCATAATAGGTTTCCCTTATTCGGAGATTTATCCTTCGGAAGATTGTTATGATTTTCTTTTATGTTTTGTTTGTCTGTAAAACACTTCAAGAAGCGACATGGTCGTTCTGAAGCTTAAGGACTAAATAGTTATTGAATTTCTTCCTCAACCGAGCAAAGAGTCATCTACAGGCTGAGATATTAAGTTTGATTAAGTAGTGTAATATGGATAATAGTTTAATTAGATTTTTTTTATGATTGTTTAATTTCGGTAAATATATTAGATTGTTTAATTTCGGTAATGTTTGTTTCTTTTCATAAATATAAAAATAAAAAGATCCTTGAGCGTCTTAAGGCAACAAACACATTAGTTTCATGGGTTTTAATCAAATCTGTGGGTTGTCCATAGTGTACATTTGTGGATAAAGAATATTGGCGGTGATGAAATTAGGTAGTTGATTTGAGTTATTATAATAGTAATTAGTGGATTGTGTAGAATGGTGTTATTTGGTATATTAGTTCACTTTTCTTTGTTTTTGTGGAACTTCTAGTTTCCAACATTTAGTTAGTTTCTTGTATTTAATTATAGTTTAGTTTGTTTTATTTACTTTAGTTGGATTACTTAGCTGAGATCAATTCTCTCTTTGGTTTCTTGAAAGACCAAATGACCAACGGGCTTGGATTAAACTCTTCAGGGTGGTCCATTCCAAGCGGTTTGGGTTATTTAGACAACCAGGACAGGTTCCACTCTCCAGTTAATGAGACCCAAGCCCATCAACATCTCCTTACTCCTAGTAATTACAACATTCTTATTATGGAAGCTCTAAAGTCAGGGGATGTATCAGTTCCTGGTGCAACTGTTGTTGAAATAAGAGATCAAAAAAGTTTTGTAGATTTGTTGTGGACAGGGGAAGCACATTTTCAAAATTTTACAACTATCCAAGGCAGAGCTTTCCTGTATAAAGGAAAAATTATAACAGTTAGGCGATGAAAGCAGTCCCCGTGGAGTGAACGGAGCCGTTAAACTCGTCAGGGTGGTCCATTCCAAACGGTTTGGGTTATTTAGACAACCCCGGACCGGTTCCACTCTCCCAGTTGACGGACGGTCAATTTCGCCCATCAACATCTCCTTACTCCTAGTAATTACAACATTCTTATTATGGAAGCTCTAAAGTCAGGGGATGTATCAGTTCCTGGTGCAACTGTTGTTGAAATAAGAGATCAAAAAAGTTTTGTAGATTTGTTGTGGACAGGGGAAGCACATTTTCAAAATTTTACAGCTATCCAAAGACAGAGCTTTCACCAACGCAAAAGGAAAAATTATAACCAGTTAGCTGATGAAAAGCAGATCGTAAGGTGAAATAGCTAGTGAAACCTGAGATGGCCAGAGAAAGAGTAAATTTTGCCCAGATCAAAGTTTCATTATCTTACAGAGCACGAAGATGATTTATAAGTCAAAGTTATAATTAAGAGGATCTTCTTCAAAGTGTTGTTCCAGTTTTTGAGGTGTCGACAAGATGAAAGAGATAAAGTTTGTTACCTATTTATGGCAAGAATGATTTGTCTTTCCAGGTGGCATATTTTGACCTTATCTTTCATCCTTTGAAGATTTTCTTCCTTGTCATCACATTGAAGGATGTTTAATACTTTTGCAGCTGTCGAAGACTTCAGTTTAGATATGGTTTGGTTTCCTTTAATAAAGGATCTGTTCCTTTAGAGTTTACAATTAGTTTTATGTTATGCTATTTTTAGTATCCTAGATCCCTTTTCATAGGATCTGATCTATACATTGTAAAGCTATAAAGCTAAATACAATAGATGAACAAAGGAGGTTCAATCCTGGATACATTTTTCTATTGTACTAAGACTCTTATCTTGATAATAGAATCACAGTCTTCTTTTGCTGTCAATGTCAGATTTGTTCATGTAATTCATTATTCTATACTTTACTTAAGTTTAGCTCAGCTTCTAAGAACTGTTATCTTCTTATTAAGCTCATGAACTTGAATTAAAGGACTTCTTGCTATCTTGTATGACCCTGCACACTGTTGTATTTGGTTATCTAGACTAGTATTCTTCATACCCTGTTCCAATTACTTTGTCTGATTATTGATTTCTAAAAGCATTGTCTTATTCGAATGCATGATAATATTTCCTTTTCATTCGCCACTAAGTTATCCCATTGATCCAAACATACCTAAATTATCATATTCTTAAGTTACCAAGCATCTTTGGCTTCAACCCCAATGAGTTTCTTGGAGAGCTAACAAATTGGCGTCGTTGCCGGGGAGAGGAGATTGAAGCTCAGCTTCGTCGGGAGATGACAAGATCTAGATTTGATGATAGACAAAGTCTGGACATATATTCAGTTGTAATTATCTATCTGGTGACTCCATGAAGGATGGATTTAGTGGTGACTGCACAACATTCAGATGTCAAAAGCGTTTTCTGCTCTTTTCGCTTGGAGGTTTTCACCTCTCAGTTTTTTTTCAGTTCCTGGTTTCCCACATCTAGTACCTGATATGTCGGAATGGGGAGATTTTCTGCCTAGCTTCAAAGAGAGCAAAGAAGACAATCCTGCATAACACCTCCTTAATTTTCATGAGTGCATGGATCTATTAGATCTACAACATGAAGATGTTCATGTTTTCATTGTATGGTGATGCACGTCAGTGGTATTTTTCTTTACCTCCTTCCAGCATTTCATCATTGAAGGACTTTCACAAAGCATTCACTGAGCACTGCAAAAGGTATTTTTCAGATGATTTTGCATTTGATAATTGTTGTGATGAATATGAATTACATTGTAATCTTGAAGATGTAAATATAGAAAAATCTCTCCCTCATAATATTCCACAACCCATAAATGATCTTTAAGATGTTGTGTTTTCCCATCAACATGAACTACAAATGGATAATAAAGAAACTGAACGCTCTCTTACCATCCTTAAGTCTGATTGTTATGAATTGGAAGAGCTGGTTTCTTTAGATACACAGAGAGATGATCATAAATGTATACATGATGTGGTTAATGATCGCTTCGAAGAATTTGTTGCAACAGGGGACATCTATCATTGTAACCAAAATATTGGTGATCTTCGGATGGATAACCATAGCATGGATTCTTTTGACATTGTATCAAATGCATCTACTGAATTACTTTGCCATGAAGATGAGATTGTCCCCTTTGAAAACCCCAAAGGTGATTATCAGATTGATACATTAGCGGGTGACAGTCTCAGATCTGCAACAGATTCGAAGGGCAACCCTCCGCTTTCAGATTTGCAGTTCAAGAGAAATGGTAGTGACTATGAAGAACACGATTTTAAGAAAACATCTAATCTTCAAGAAAGACAACAAGAGGATTATATTTCTCCTTATGTATCTTATATGTCAATGTCAGATGAGAAGGATGAATATGATGAGGTAAAAGATGATATTTTTTCAAATCTATTTCAAGATCCTATTGCTGATGACTCTATTCTTGAATCGTCATCTCTATCATTAGAAATTGTTCTTGATGTTCCCATATTTGATAAATATGGTGATGAGGAAGAAGAATTTAAGTCTTGGGAAGGATTGTTGACTACTACAATTTCATCTAGTCCTACTTTTCAACAAAGAGATGATCAGAGATGTTGTCATAAAGATCAGATTGCCTCCTTTGAAAACTCTGAATATGTTGAACATACTGACATATCAGTAGAAGATAGTTTCAAACCTGCAATAGATAGTAAGGACAACTTTCAGTTTTTTGATTGTAGCACACACGAAGAAGAGGATTACGAGGGAAGCTTAGAGTTTCCAGATTTGCAAAGACTGTCTAATATTCAACTAGAACATCAGGAAAATTGCAGCATATATGAAAAGGAAGACGATGAGCAGAAATGTTCAGGTCATAAATTGAGTTTGTATTTTTCTCCAACAAAGATCAAGCAGTCTACATTCAACATTGAGTTTTGTGAAGGAAAAGAAGAGCAACATTACAATCAGTTGGATCAACAACTCAAAGAGGTATTTCATTGTGACTTTAATGACCCTTTTGCCAACTATTTGGAATCTTTGAACAATATATGTGTTAAATTATTTTAATCACTTGGAAATTGGCTTGATCATTTGTTCAAACCTCTTTGTTGTTGGCTATCCCTTCCATTGTTGTTTGGGTCAAGATCTGCATGATGTCAGTGAATTAGTTCTTTACATGGCTTCATTGGAAGCATGACTTCACTTGATAAGAGCCAGTACAGTTGGTTAGCGTAGGAGTTAGCAAAAGAATAAGCTCACTCAATGAGAATTAGACTTTTCAGTTATTGGTTGTTGATTTCAATGAATAAGCAGGGCATGCTACATGCAAGCTACAAGCAAGCTACATGCAGGCTACAGGTTGTCCGAAGATAAGTTTCTCATGCCAGATGACTACATATCCCAATGGACTGACATAATACAAATTGTAAATGATTACTGAGCAGGTGGCATAATTTTTAAGTTAATGGACAGGCATAGGTCTGCTTGTTCTTGGAAACCTCGCAGGGAGGTCTCCATCCCAGCTGGAGCCAGATGTTAGCGACCAAAAAATAATGATATTTTTTAAGAGTGCCCTCATTACTCGCTACTTGAATTATCATTCCCCTAGGTATTTTGGCCAGTATCAAAGTTTCAATTCTTCATCAAGCCTTGAATAATCTCCTATCAATCTCTTTGCCTAATATTACTTTGATACCATAGCTCTTAACCTGCAATACAAAAAGACACAAGAAATGTTATTCCCTAGTTTTTTATATCTTTATATTTTGAAAGAAAAAGTATATTTTTATTTCTAAATATTCCCCAAAACATAAGTGATGTGTGCTTAAGTGCACATGAGCATTACTTACTATCTTAAGACATGTTACATATGCCAAACGTTGAGCCCACAATCACCACATAAGTCAACACACATCCAACGCAAGTGCAAGCTCTCCTTTTCACATATGTCATTAAAATTCACTAGTGACTAGAATCATAATTAAAGGTTACAATCTTCAAAATCCCGATGCATGTGATATTTGTCTCATGAGCAGAGTTTTAAACACAAAACGTAGAAAACTGACAAATGCCTGAGATTGCAGGTTCCAGAGATTGTGCAGATGACATTTTTTTTTATCCAGTTGCTTGTAAAGTTTAAGGGCGATAAAGAAACCTATCGAATCTTCATATGGGAAAAAGAGGAACGTTCTGGAGATAGTCTTATAAATCGTTTAAGAGCTGGCAACGTTCAAAAGGCCAGAAAAACTGAAGAGATATTCAACAGAAGGAATTGATGAATACACCACTGGTGTATCTCCATCTCCTAGATATCAGCATGTTTGCAGCCTTGATGGATAACATATGAGACAGGGAACATAGAAACTTTTGCGCCAAGCTTACAGATCAAGGGTTTTGAGGGTTCTCGTGTTAAAGACACAGGTATTGGTTAAAAGAATTGCTTCATGTATCCCGTATAGAAGTTTAACCTTTCATATTAGAGCCATGAAGATTGCAACAATTTTAATTAGGTGAATAAGAAGGTTTGGGCTTCAAAATGGAATGAAAGGGAATACATTAGTGCTCAGAAAGTAAAAATAGAACACAATAACCTGTGTATGGCCGTGATGGTTTGAGAATTAATCAATGCAGATTTTGCATTTGTCATTCATACAACCAATCCAGGAAACACATCAGATATATATGCCTAGATTGTGAAAGGTTTGGGGGAAATATCAGTGGACGTTTAACCTGGTCGAGCATGAGTTTAGTGACAAACAAGTCTTCCTTACAGTCTCCATACATAGTTGGTTATTCAAGTAATAAGATGAGTCTTTTCATAAAACAATAAATCATATTTCGGTCAGATTCAAACAATGAAGATTTGGAAAGATATACATATTGTGTTGGACTTTATGACAGTGTACCTATGAATCAAGAGGATCTTGTTTCAGATACAGATTTTGTAGATTGCGTGGAGTTCCAGCTAGAGCTCCAACGGTTGAAGTTGTGAAGGAACAATTGGGATTCTGACACTTATCAGTTTGATTAAGTTCTTACTCAATTTGTCTCTCATAAGCGTGTTTATGAAGTTGTAGCAAAGCATGTTGTTGAGAGCGTATTGGAAGGGTACAATGGAACCATGATGGCATATGGACAGACTGGTATTGGAAAAACATTTACTCTTGGTCGATTAGGGGATGAAGATACTGCAGACCGAGGAATTATGGTGTGGGAAATGGAAGACATTCTAGCAGACATTTCTCCAGAGCATGATTCTGTAACAGTTTCATATCTGCAGCTTTATATGGAGACTATACAAGATCTCCTTACTCCTAGTAATTACAACATTCTTATTATGGAAGATCTAAAGTCAGGGGATGTATCAGTGACTGGTGCAACTGTTGTTGAAATAAGAGATCAACATAGTTTTGTAGATTTGTTGTGGACAGGGGAAGCACATTTTTGAAATTTTACAGCTATCCAAAGACAAAGCTTTCACCAGCGCAAAAGGCGAAATTATAACCAATTAGCTGATGAAAAGTAGAGCTTTCACCAGCTAGCTAGTAGATCGTAAGGTGAAATAGCTGGTGAAACCTGAGATGGCTAGAGAAAGAGTAATTTTTTCCCAGATCGAAGTCTTATTATCTTACAGAGCACGAAGAGGATTTATAAGTCAAAGTTATAATTAAGAGGATCTTCTTCAAAGTGCTGTTCCAGTTTTTGAGGTGCCAGTAAGATGAAAGAGATAAAGTTTGTTACCTATTTATGGAAAGAATGATTTATCTTTCCAGGTGGCATATTTTGACCTTATCTTTCAGCCTTTGAAGATTTTCTGCCTTGTCATCACATTGAAGGATGTTGAATACTTTTGCAGCTATCGAAGACTTCAGTTTAGATATGGTTTGGTTTGCTTTAATAAAGGATTTGTTCCTTTAGAGTTTACAATTTGTTTTATGTTATTCTATTTTTAGTATCCTAGACCCCTTTTCATAGGATCTGATCTGTACATTGTAAAGCTATAAATCTAAATAAAATAGATGAACAAAGGAGGTTCAATCCTGGATACATTTTGCTATTGTTCTAAGACTCTTATCTTGATAATAGAATCACAGTCTTCTTTTGTTGTCAATGTCAGATTTGTTCATGTACTTCATTATTCTATACTTTACTTCAGTTTAGCTCAGCTTCTAAGAACTGTTATCTTCTTATTAAGCTCATGAACTTGAATTAAAGGACTTCTTTCTATCTTGTATGACCCTGCACATTGTTGTATTTGGTTATCTAGACTAGTATTCTTCATACCTTGTTCCAATTACTCTGTCTGATTATTGATTTCTAAAAGCACTGTCTTATTTGAATGCATGATAAGATTTCCTTTTCATTCGCCATTAAGTTATCCCATTGATCCAAACATACCTAAATTATCATATTCTTAAGTTACCAAGCATCTCTGGCTTCAACCCCAAAGAGTTTCTTGGAGAGCTAACAATGTCAATTTTTTTTCTGCCTCGGGAAACGTGACACATACCTTGGGAAACGTGTCATGTATTTAGGTGGTTTTTTCAACACATGGTTTTTGCCGATGGTTTTCTATTTCTGGTTAAGGAATTAGGGTTTTGGACTAATCCAGGTCATTGGGTTAGGGTTTTGGATGTCGTTGGCTCCTATATGTATATTGTATTGTAAACAATGTAACACAATGAATGAATATAATATATGCTGGTTTTCCTGATTTGGGTTTCCAGGGGAAATATATCTATGTAATGTTTGTATTTTACATTGTATCTTTTCTGAATATCTATTTACAGTAGACATTGTACAAGGTTAGAATTTACACTAGCTATGCTCTTTCAGGAGCCAATGCTCAAATGGGTGCTTATTCTATGTATTACACCCCATCCATGTATCCTTCATCTGCCATGTCGGTTCCTTCAAATACTTTTCCCACGACTGATCCTCATGTACCCCCAGGTATTTCATATGGGGAGAACCAATTTTACGGTTCGGGCTACCCTCTTTATGGAACCCCTTCACAAGGGGGAAACATATATCCTCACTTGAATAATCCTTATCATACCTATGCCTCTTCGCAGACTTCAGTGATGATACCCATACAAGCCTCTTCAGACCAATTCGACGGAGGATACTACCTTTCTGGACAGGGACAGGGGGTAAACCATGACCCTTCCTGGCCTGCAATGTTTCAAAGCCAATGTTTACCTAGAAATTGGTATCAAATGCCACAACTCACCGCTATTCTAGCCACTGTCATTCATACTAGAGCTTCATCACCAACCTCTTTCAGTCATGTTGGATATGGGTCAAAAACCTCTGCGAGTTATGTTGACAACCCACACCAAGCCTCTGCCAATCATGCTGGGGTCACCACTCTAGTCGCCACGAGTCAAATCAATGTCTTATCTCCAACCTCTATACACCATGTAGTGGATGACTCTCTTGACTTTGCCAGTCACGTTGAGAGCATGTCATCAGATGTCGTGAACGATGCCAGGGGCATTGAGAAGCCTCGACTCCTCAGACGTAAGCCTAAATTCCTTTGCATGACTTGCAAAGGATATCACCTTACTCATCTGTGTCCAACTACTGCTTGGATACTAGAAGTGTGGGGATCACCTAAGGGCCCTTTGGATTCTGAGGGGTTTGTGGTTTCCCCACATCCTATTTCTCCATTGATTAACATGACAATAATGCTGCTGCAATCATCTCCGGACCTTACCCCCATTGTTAAGGGTGACATGTCCCCTATTCCTGTTATCATGAATCCTCTTCAACCTAGAATTGAAGAAGTGGTCGTACCATTGCAATCTCTGGTCAATCCTACTCTCCTTGTAGAGGGTGATACATCTTTCAACCATGTCGTCAACATTCTTGATCCTGCACCTTCTGAATGATAGAGGTTTTCTCTCTCCCCGAGTATTCTCTCTCCAAGTCTCGAGGAAGTTCCCTTCGATTGGTATGGCCTCATGGGGTATCCAATGACCCTGCACATGTCTTTCCCAATGAGAGACATTATCCGATCCATCACGATGACTATATACTCCGTTAGTGCTTTATCCTCCTTGAATTGGAGATCTTTGGGTTTTCCCAAGCTTATGTTGGCTATTCGTAAGATGCTGACATTCCACAGAAGTCCAACACAAGAGCCTTGGCCTCCCCCAAGACTTGCCTCTTAGAATATCCTAAACGAGTTTAATTTAATCTCTTTTCCAAATCATCTTTAAAAAGTGAAAATATTGCTGAGTGATTTGTCCCTTTCACACTCGTTAAATTGGACTTGAAAGGTCATGATTCTTAGTTAAGCTCTTTTTCGACTCGTTTTCAAAAAGAGAAAATATTGTTGAGTGAAATTGTCTCTTCCACACTCGTAAATTGGATTTGAAACGACATCTATTTGGCACAAGTTTATCCCTTTTTCACACCAAGTAGACTAAAAGACATAAAAAAGGAAATTTTTTGGCATTAAGTTGTGATTATATCTCATGCCCTTGCTTGCAGTATTGAGCCTTTAGCCAGTTCTTGCTTTGCATTTTAAACCGTTTCCTTCATCATTTTTGCATCCTTAACCAAGCAGAGCCTTGTTTTTATCATTCACAATTTGACACCCTATACCCTGGAGGGAACATTCCCCCTAGTGTCCATATCTCGCATGAATCTCCTTGCATTAATCATAGGTATGTTCCACTGTTGGAACTAGTTTTTCTTACTTGCGACACTCGTTTCCTCCTCTGTATCATAACATTCATTTGTCTATGAAAAAACAAAAAAATACGGGCGGAAAAGGAGTATTATGTTATATTGGCAGCAGTCATGTCACCTTTGAACAAAACACAAAGTTATTGAGTCCATTTGTCACCATAATTTTGGGTTTTTCATGGCCTTAGGAAGTTGAGCTCGTTACATAGTCTTCTCTACCGAATGGTTACTCTTCTAGTCCCTATGGAGAATATCATTGATGCCTCCTTCATCTCATTGTTTCATCATTGAGTCTATGCTGCTGGAGTCTTCCATATGTCTCATGCTCTTGTTCAAAGGAAGTCTATCAACCTGTGTCGGCCACTCCTCAGAACTCTTGACTTTGCATGTCGGCCATACCCTCAGTTTGTCTCAGAGTCATGATACTGTATTCCTATCATGCACCTTGGCCCTATTTTCATCATTGGTAGGTAACCTTGAACCCAATAGTTGACATTTCATCATTGGTCGTTGAGTGGGTGGTTTCCCTTGTGTTTGACAGCAAGACATCTATTCACACATTGGGATTCATGCAATGTCTTGGATGCCATTAGCCTTATTGGTGGTTTCCTTTCCTTTGTCAGAAATTTTCATCATTGGTTGTTATTCAGAGGGTCTTTTTTGTGTACCACTTGCACTTGGCACACGCGAAAGACGCACATGGTCATTGGTTCATGAGAATTTTCTTCGTCCGATTTACACCAATTAATGAAGCTTCTGCTTTGTACCTCGTGCTAAATAATGAGAGATGCCTTTATGCTCTCCTTTCAGCGGGTCTCCTTCCATCGACTTCAACTCATCTATTCTGGAAATGATATCTAGAGTCTTATGAGTACCTTGAGGCTTGCAGTCATTAGTGGCAGGCTCTATCCCCTTCGACAGTTGGGAATATTCAATACATCAATGTATCTCAATCGATGGATTCTTCAGGTGTTCGACACCAGCTCCTTTATTCACACTTGTAAGAATGTACTCGGTGCCTTGATACCTACTTTCATTATCGGTATCCTGTCTCACATTTGTTAATAATATAACTCAATGACCAGTAATCAAATTATGTCTCATTATGTTCGACCTCAACTTCTTTATTCACATGATGTAGACTTGCACCCTTGGCGGATTGTGTAGAAGACTTGAAGACATCACTTTGTGGCTGCAACTTTCCTGAGTTGTTGCTTCCTTTTTATTGGACCAATACCTATATGACTTCAGTGATCATGGGAGATCAGATTGTACTCCATTGTATACAAATATATTCATATTGGTTTTGAGACTGGTTTTACTAGGCCTTGTTCATGAATATTAAATTTTTTGGCATGTAACCGCATTTGTGTTTACCTATTCATGGCCACAGACACTTTTTTGGTATATTTTCACATGGATTTGCAGAGTAATTCTATTGGTTACCATGTATGCAAAGTCAAAGTACAAAATGTAATGAGCAACTAGTTCGTCCAGCTGGTCCCCTACCACTCCACTTCTGGGTTGTTTATAATGTATTTCGTCCATCATAGATACTCCTCTGACCTCAAACATTAGGAGTCATATGTTATAGCAATATTTTCCTCACCTTATGCAATCTTGCACATAAGGCCTTTTTCCATTTCCCTATGTAGACTTATCATCCCTGTTTGATAAATCCAGAGCTGGAAATACATATTTTTCCACATGTACGAACCTTGCCTACTATACAACATGTGTATATGCAGGCTACTCCACTACAGACCGTGTACATCGAGATTTGTGCCAAAAAATGAAAATTAAATGTCGGGTTTCCATGTCATGACAAGAGATCTCTGATCCTTGGCCTTCCATATAATGGAAATGTTTCGACTTGGCCCTTCAGTTCCATTTGAAGGCTATAAATGGGCCAATTCCGAGCTATGGAAAAGAGGAGAAAGAATTCAATTTTGAGAGCAAAGTTACTCTAGAGAAATTATTACTTCATATTGAGTCTGCATCCCTTTGTCCTTTAATTTTGAACATAGTGTTCAACCCCCAAGCTCTTCCCTTATTGATGGAGAACCTCATTGTCTCCCTTCTATGAGCTTGCCTTTGGTGGAGGATTGAACTGGTGGAGGCCCAACTGGAAGGAACTTAGTTTCTTGGTTCCGAACCATGCCGACATAGAAGTCTGTAATGTTTTCACTTCTGCTGATCATTTATTAATAGAAATACTCCTTTCCTGTCAAATTTATATCTTGCAAATATATGAGTTATTATCCATGGGCGTATTTGTCATGTATATTAATGGATTATGCTATCTAATGTGCTAACCTTTTATATTATCACCATATTCTTGCTTTGCTTGTTTGTTGAGAACTAGTTGCAGGTACAAAGATTTGGGTCAAAGTGCTCAATGGTGGATATCATCGAACATCTGGACGAGGTAGGCCTCTTTCTTATCTCGCTTGCATATTAGTTTATATAGCATGTTTTTGGGATAGAGTTGATTTCTGCAGTCACATCCATTTGTTGTGGTTTACCCTAGCCATAAAGATTTTTTCCCTCGTAACAATGAGAAATTAGATTGGGGAAACTTGATTTTCACCCCGAAATGCACCTGGTGGTGCCACATATCCCCGAATGAAAACCATGGTTTAAATTTCAGGTCTTCTCTCCAAAGTTAACCTCCGCACAACTTCTCCCCCCGAAATCATCCTCGACCGTCGATATTGAAAGTTCATGATATGTGACGCGTCATTCTCCATCAACTTAGCGCTCTTGCCATATTTAGCGTCTCCCTTCCATATTTATCCCCTTCCCTGGTTTATTAGGCTTCCAAACCAGTTTAGCATCTCACTAGATTGTGAAATATTGATTTCACATGAATTTTTCAATGGTGACTAACATGGGATCCAAATGGGGATGCTATTCTCCCAATGAGGTAGCAAAGAACGATAGATCAAGTTCCCGTCCATTGGGATTTATTTCACTCACGCAACTAAATCGATCAACATCTTATTCACAAAACTTCGTTCACATAAGTCAAATTATACTCATCATAACTTAGGTCCTTCGCTTCGGGCTTCAATTTCTGTTGATTTGATTTCAATTGCTTCAACTAAAAAAAACAAAAAAGGTTATATACAATGAAATGGAAAGGGTGAAAATTTCTTTAAGCGAGATAATGCTTAAGAAACTTTCCATTCACAGGTCCTCCACCAACGCGATCTCCATTATGTTCCTGTAGCAGGTAGGAATTATTTCCATGGTATGCCACAATTTTGAAAGGTCCCAACCACAGATGGTCAAATTTTCCATGCTTTCCTTTGTCTTCATTTCTGGCATCCCATTTCAACACCAAATCCCCCACTTCGAAATTATCTTCCTTAGTATGCCTATCAAAATCCTTTTTAATCCTGTCTTGGTGTAGTTGAGAGTTTTTGAAGGCTTTCTCTCTTGTTTTTTGAACATTGATTAGTTCATTTGTCCTCCTCTGAGTGGAATTTGGTTCAACATCTTACTCCTGTAGCAATCTCATTACTGGAAATCCTAATGAAGTAGGAAAAACTGCCTCTGTGCCATACAAAATTTGGAAGGGTGAAGTGGCAATAGACCTTTTAGTAGTGATCCGGTCAGCCCACAGTGCATGGATAAGCTTCTTGTGCCAAGCCTTTTTGTTATCTTGCAACAATTTTTTGATAATTCTGGTCAAACTTTTATTGGATGACTCATCCAACCCATTACCTTGGGGGTAATAAGTTGTGGAATGGCCAAGAGTTATATTGTAATCATTGAATTTTTTTTCCATCTTTTTGGACTTAAATGCTGCTGCATTGTCAGTAATGATTTTAATTGGACAACCGAATCTAGACAAAATATTGTTTTCCAAAAATTGAATGATAACAATATCGGTGGCTTGCCTTGCGGGGACTACTTCAATCCACTTGGTGAAGTATTCTATGGCTGTCAGTATCCACTTATGCTAAGCTGAGGATTGTAGATGAATCTATTCTATGAAATCAATGCCCCATTGTCTAAAAGGTGATTCAACCGAAATAGGTTTCAAAGGCAAAGGCTACAGTTTTCTCTTCCCATAAAAAAATTGGCATTCATGACAACTTGAGACTTCTTTGTAAACATTAGAAAAAATGCTAGGACAATAGAAACCTGCCCTCAGTATTTTGTGCATAGTAGTTTTCCAATAATGGTGTCCTCCACAATCACCTTTATGAAACTCTCTGATGGTTTTTTATACTTCTTCCCCCAACAAACAAATCAACAATATTCCTCCTAGATCCTTCCAATACAGATATTGATTTAGAACACAACAATTTTCTTCTTTTAGCTTCAAAAACCTGGCCTTGGTTTTTCTCAATTCAGGAGGAACCTTCAAATTTATCAACACATAAATAATGTTAGCATACCATGGGGAGTCAAGGAATTTTTGGGATACCCGAGGGACCTTTTATTTTTCCAAATATGCTGATAAATCAACATTGAAATGTATTCCCAAGAGTTCACAATTTGACTGTGCCATCAACTTTTCAAGTCCCTACCCTTTGATCAACTTTGTAGGTTTGATATCAAGGTCATACTCCAACAACACATCTATCCACTTACCCCTTTTACCCTCAGGATCAGGAGGAGTCAAAGTGTCTTTCACAGAACTACTGGGCACATAAGAAATGGTATGAGAATGCAAGATATAAACTCTGAACTCCTTTAGGGCCTTAACCCATGCATATGCCTTCTTTTCCATGATATCATACTTTAGTGGGGAATCCCTCAATGTCCTGTTGTAGTAGGATATAGGCCTCTCAAAATTATGTTCATCATTTTGTAATAAAACACTAACAATGGTGTGTTCTGAGGCAAAAGAAAAAAATATAAAGTCTTTTGCAAAATTTGGATTGGCCAACAATGGGCATTTGGCCAATGCCACTTTAATATCCTCAAAACAATTTCTAGATTTAGGAGTCCACTTTATCTCACTTCCTTTTCTAAGCATGTTCGTGATATGCTTTATGATTTTAGCCAGATTTGGGATGAACCTTCTTAGAAAATTTACCTTCCCCAGGAAAGATTGCACTTCTTTCTTGCTTCTGGGTGTGTCAATTTTTAGGATTCCTTCAACTCTGCTGGGATCTATCTTTATTCCCTCCTTTGAAATAATGTGACCAAGCAACTTTCCCTCTTCCATGCCAAAATTAGATTTCTTGGGGTTCAATGAAATGAAAAACTTCTTGCATTTCTGAAAATCCCTCTTTAGATGTTTAAGATGTTCTTCATCAGAAACTGAATATATAGTGATATCATCTAAGTAGCTAAAAATAAATTTATATTTCTCATAGACAAAATATATATCCATATCCCTTTGGAAAGTTTCTCTTGCATTCATGAGCCCAAAAGGCATTTTGGCATACATGAAGGTGCCCCATGGTGTTGTAAAGGTTGTCTTTTCCTGATCATGAGGGTGTACCATGATTTGATTGTACCCAAAAAATAATCCAGCATTGATATTTTTTGAGAACCAACCACTTTCTGCAGAATGTGATCCATCTTAGGTAGTGGGTAATTGTCCTTGAGAGATACCTTATTCAGATTGCTAAAGTCCTCACATAATCTGATCTCTCCTCTTTTCTTCCTGATAGGTACTGGATTTTCCACCCACTTAGAAAATCTCAAAGACATTATGATCTTGGCTTCAAACAACTTCTTTATCTCCTTTTAAATCAATGGAAATAACAAAGGATTAATTCTTCTTAATTTCGTCTTGAAAGGTTTGTGATCCTCCTTGATTGGAATCACATGTTGAATTACCTCAGTATCATAGACCTTTAGATCTTCATAGCTCCATGCAAAAACATCAAGAAATTCTTTCATTAAATTGATATACCTTTGCTTGACCTCTGGGCTAAGTGTCTTAGATAGATTGATGATCTTGGGATATTCCTGAGTCCCAATGTTGCAATATTCAACATCTTCATCATTAGCAGTAATTTTAGGACTCCTGGCTACATCATTCTTGTCAAAGAGTTTTTCTAATGGGACCAGGACTTTAGGAATGATGTTATTTTTCAGCTGCATTATATCCTTACCAACAATTTGATTCTTGAAATAACCATGATTTGTGAAAACAGTTGCATCTTATTTTTCACAACAATATTCCTCATCAATATTCAAATTTGCAAATTCACCATCCATCTTAAGGAAACTTTCTATTTGTTTATCATCTTCAAAAACTTTCCAGTACTTAATATTATCAGGTACTATTGGTCTGTGTTTGACTTCAATCTCATATCCTCTATTAGGAAAAAATGGAATTTTGAAAACAGAGGCTGAAGTAGCTAGAGCATCAACAATCTAATTCTTCCCCCTTGGAATCACTAAGAGACTATATTATGAAAATTATTCAAAAAGGTCAAGCACTATATTCCTATACTCTCTTAATCTGAGATGCTTTGCTTGATATATACCCTTTACTTGATTTATAATAAACTCAAAATATCCATGTACTGCTATCCTCCTA
>SNQJ01S0165528.1:0-21080 GCA_010110895.2 Picea sitchensis | reverse complement strand
AAAAAGGAAAAACATAGCAAATAAACTCTGCCCATTTACGTATTCCCATTGTCCCAACCCTTTAGCCTTTCCTTATGCCAAAGGAGATTTAAAGCAAAGCAGTTGAAGGACAGAAGAAGAGGAGCCCAGGTTTAGGTTCGAGGAGTGGTGGCCGGTCTCATTTTTTGTAAGTTGACTCATTCAAAGTAATAAAGAGAATGATTTTCCCATCCTAATTCATGAACTATTTATAGTTGATCAGTATATGTTTTGATTTCTAACCCGTTAGTATATAAGTAGTATGCATGCATAGTTGTTGCTCGTCTTGAATGCAGGTCAGCTTTGGAAGGAGTATTGTGAACAAGTAATCAAGCACAACGGAGGATCGAAATCAAACGCCGGGAATGAGGTAGGTTGATCTTTCCATGCATTTACTAAGAAAAGGGGATTTAAATCTAGGGATGAAGGTAGAAATTAATTTCTATTCGATCATATCTGCATGCAAAGTCTGAACTCTATTTGCTAGTCCGTAGGGTGTTTTTCCCCAACAACAAACTCCTAGCAAGAAAACAAAGAATTTCAACAAACAAATCTCCAAGCAGCGTTTTCAACCAACCAAAGCATCGAACATAAGGAGAACACCAACCATAACATACTTGTTCTTTTTTTTCCCTCCTCTCTAACTTTCTCTGCTATAACAGAGTTTTTTTTTACTCAAAGCTCACATCACATAAAACCAGTCTCTCTTATTTCATCTGGGCCTCAATCACATCTCTAAGTTGTCTGACATGTCCATGACCAAGAACATTAGAACGAAGGCACCATAAAGCACAAGTCTTTAATAAAATGGAAATAAGTATTTAAAAGCAATGTTGGATGATCTTCCATAGATTGTGTATTAATTCGTTTTAATGACAGATGTTCTCGATATTTTCTCTTATTAATGCCAATCTTTTTGAATATGTATGTTGAATAGTGACTATTAGCACGTATTAAAATTCCCATAGCCGAGCAGATTCTCAAATCTCACATCTAATATATGCACAATATTAAAGAGGGACATGACATGAAGGCCTCTGTGGGTGACACATTCTTGGACTATGCTAAATCTTTTAAGAAAACTAAAAGACCGCAAACAGGGAAAAAAAGAAAAAAATATATTTTTGCAAACTCAAAATTGAGGCAAAAGAAATTACCAGATCCAATAATATTTGCATGTTTATTCATTTTAATGGGAGATGACCTCAACCTTTCTAGTTATTAAAACTCAGTTTTTCACACCTATCTGGTTGGTTCTAACTTTTGAAAGAATAATCAATGTCTATTGGAAAGGGCGGAAGGCAACGAGGATGGAGGGGAGCGACAAATGATTTTAAATTTTTTGAACCTGGAAAATTGTGAACCCGCAGAAACACAGTTTACATGAGAAAAAATGAAAGGAAGAGAAAAACTATATCACTCACACAACAAAACCTACTCTCATAACTATGAAACCATAGAAACACATAATCCATGGAAAAAGCATCGCCATCTATGAAATATAGTTTGAGGCCGACACAGTTCCAATTACGATTGCAGAAACCCAAACGTGCAAACTGAAAGAACACGAACATGCAAGCAAGAAAAACAAGAACATGCAAATAAGAAATCAGTGGAGATGCACAAGATAAGCATGAACTAGTAAACCAACAATGTTGTTGAAACATGTAAATTTAAAAAACGGAAAAAAAAAATGTATTGTAACAAGCTTGTTAAGTAAGCATTCAATGCTACCAAGCCTGTTAAGTGAACATTTAAGTCTATCAGAAATTCTCTCTAAACATGTAACAAAAAAATGCAATGTGGCAGATCTCTGACGTATCCCCTAAAAAATATTATATTTTTTTGTAACAATAGTTCAAACACCAAAGAATGTATTGGAAGGCCAAACTTTGGATATGCCACCATATCAAACATTGCCATAGATTTACCTATCATAAAATTATAAACCAAACATTTGGATTAATGCTAGCATTAATCTACCTTCGATGAATGCATAACAAAATATATGATTCATAAAGACCATATATGATCAAATACTTTGGATATGCCAACATATATAACATTGGGAATAGAGAAGCCGACAATAAGACATCCAATCCCTTGTCCAATCAGATCATGACAAATATGGTACTTTTTTTAATATTAAAATCGATGTTTTCAGTTCCCTGGTTCCAACAATAGAAAATATGGAAATATTTTTGGTCCCTAAAAGCCTGTTGGTTGTCGGCTACAATTGCATTGCAAAAGGACTACACAGTGTAAAGTCGCAGCGATTGCACATCAAACTCCGTTGCTGCCAAACAACAAATTGCATTAAATAGACTATCTCCATAGTTAGACACAACATTTGTTGCCAGCTGTAAACCATGGCAATCTATGAGATGCATAATCCATTCCCACTGCGAATCAAGGTCTTTGAAAAACAGGAACAAGTAAATATGAGGTACTTCAACATTTCATATGGAAATTTTTCTGTACACGAGAGGTTCATAATGACCATTGACATCATTGGCATCATGGAACAAGATGCAATATGGATTGTCAGAGGCAACTTTGTTGAATAGTAGATATCTTCTTTTTCTTGTCAATGACCATAATCCAACTGATATATTGAGCCAGTTAGACAACCACCGTATACAAAATGTGTCTCCCCAAAGTCCCCTCTCATGTGCAGGAAGAGCTGGAGATGCAGACAACCACATCTTTGAAAAATACATAGTGACATCATGTATTCTGTGCAACTGCCAAAGAAAATCAGATTCCAGTTCGTATTCATAGGAGTTCAATGCCTCCGCGTCGCCATTTTTTAAATAGGCCAAGAAATAATCTATCAATCCATTGTGCAGCTCAGTCGATGAATACCAGAAATGAAGCAAAGCCTGGAATGTATCGAAAAAGGAATCCCCTGCAGTTTACGAGAATGCATTGAATCTAAAGACACCATTGTTATGCAAAGCCATGCCAATGATGCCATGTATAATGGACTGTGTATCTATTTCATACGACTCAACATCTATTACTTCCTCCATCTTTTCAACTCTGATTTTGAAGTTGTTTGTTAGATACTTTCACTTTCTTTGAAAACAAAGAAAAGGGGGAAAAAAAATTAATAGCACCCAAAAAAAATAGGAAAGCAAAATAGGAAAGCAAAATAGGAAAACTACAAGCCCAAAACTGGGTACCAAACAGAAGAAACAACGCAAATAAATAACACCATAAGTTTACTCGGCAGAAAGACAACAGGTGGGCGCAGTTTTCCGACCCATAGACTAAAAGAATTTCCTGCATCTACACCCCGTCCGATGGTTCCCTCTTCTAATAGCTTCGAACTACTTTTTGAGAACCCCTTCACATTGTAATTTTCCAAATAGCTATGAACGTCCCATCCAACATATGAAGACGCATGGTTTCTAGGAACATAAATTAAGAGCACAGACAAAGATGGTCTGCAACAGAATTTGGAGGCAGGGACCCCCACCATTGAAAAACAACAACAGGGAAACTTACCCATCAACGAGGGATGACAAGAGGTCAGCCCCGAAACTGGCAACTGCAATAACAGGTCCAACAACTTGCAAAGTCGAAGATGTCCAACTTCAGGACCTCAACTTTGCAAATTTGAATCAAACACCAACAACAATCATGGAACCAAGCAGTGAACAAGCATCGACCACTGAAGCAATGATTCCGAGCATAAAAAAATGGAACGAAACTGTATCCCAATGCATTTGTACAATAAACGTTTAACCTGTCAGGTAAACACTTAAGACTGTCAGGACCGCCTAAGGGCCTAGCCCTGTACAAATATTTAATAAAAAATGTAACGTGACAGGCCTGTTCTCTCGAAACGCACAACAATAAAACAAAAATCACACATACTACTATGGTAGACAATGTATTTTAGCTAGCATAAATTGCTAAAGGAAACATTCGAACTAATGCTAGCATTAATCCACCTTCGACCATTGCATAGGAAAATATATAATTCTAAAAGACCATATACAATGAAATACTTTGGATATTCCAACATATATAACATTGGGAATAGAGAAGCCAGAAAAAAGACCTCCAATCCATTGTTGAATGACATCTTGACAAGAATGGTACTTTTTATTATATAAAAATCGACGGAAGATGTCCGACTACCATCAAAAAAATGGAACGAAATTGTATTCCAACGCACTTGTACAATAAACATTTAAGACTGCCAGACCTGTTAGGTAAACACTTAAGACTGTCAAGGCCGTCTAAGGGCCTAGCCCTATACAAACATTTAAGAAAAAATGCAGCGTGGAAAACCTCTTCTCTTGAAGCATGTAACAATAAAGCAAAAATCAAACACACTAATATGGTAGACAATGTATTCAAGCTAGCATAAAATGCTTAAGGAAACATTCGAACTAATGATAGCATTAATCCACCTTCGATCAATGCATAAGAAAATATATGATTCAAAAATACCATATACGATCAAATACGCTGGATATGCCAACAAATATAACATTGGGAATAAAGAAGCCGACAATAAGACCTCCAATCCGTTGTCCAATCAAATCTTGAAAAACATGGTACTTTCTATTATATAAAAATCGATGTTTTCATTTCCCTTGTTCCAACAATAGATAATATGCAAATATTTGTGGTCAATGCACAATTTAATACCAGGTCAACGATTTATCGATCGCTATAGTCCCTCTTTGCCTACGGCAGGGACTAATAAGATAAAAGTTATAATAACAAAAAAGACTTAATAAATTCAATGTTAAGATAAATTCACACTAATATAAACATAAATTATATTTTATAACTTTCAAATTATAATATGTTATAATATATAGAAATGTCTTATATTTACAAAGAAATATTTACAACCACATTTATTTCAAAGTTTTGAATATGAGTTTACACATTAATACAAACTCAATCACTTTTCTACTTGTTATTAAACAATCCTATAACATAGAGGACAAATCCATATGAATTGAGTAGAATCCTATAATATAGAAGAGAAATCCACATGAATTGAGTATTTTCAAGTAACTTTTCAATTGTGTTTTCAGTTGGGAGATAGATAGCGAGGCTATAGTTTTGTCCCTATGGAGGGAACATTTTGTCCACCATTTTCACTATGGCATGGATTTTCCAAAAAAACAATATATGTGTTTATCCATGATTGCAGATACTTAACTCACATGTTGAGGTATGATAAGTTTTGCAAGAAATCTATTAGCAATCTTGTAATGTTTAAAAGTCTTATAAACAAGTGCACTTACAATATTGTATGGTTCATTTCAATGGTTGTATGAATTCATTAACGATTTAAAAGACATAACGATATTAGAGAAATCTAATTGAATATAGACTTTATGTAATAAGACATAAAAATTCTTAAGAAATCTAGTTGAATATAAGTATATACATATTTTATGTATATAAAATTATCATTATGAATAATTAGAAATATGTAAATTAATATGTAAAAATTATACTTAGTTAAATTAAAAAATTATTCCCCCGGATGGGGTGACACGCGGCAATGCCTCGCCACATGGCTCAGCATCGAGCCATAGCATAAATGCTGATGGCCACCACCCATCCTCTCCGCATTTACGATGGTAGCCGACCATTACAACCGCTATACGGAGGAGGGACTCCTCCCTCGCGCGAAAGCTCTCGCTCAGACCGCACTCAACATGACAGGGTTTATGGATAGCCAGGCGAATCCGTCATTTGGTAATTCGAAACTTCGAGCGCTTGGATAGAGTTGGTTCGCTCTCATTTTGGATCTCCCTGTCGGTTGGGAGCTCTGGTGTAGCTCTAGTTCCTTATCGTCTTGGCTCACTTTCGTTTCGCTGCATTCTGTCTGCATTTTTATCCACCACTCAGCAACAATGACCAGGAAGCGAGGTAGGCCTCGCCGTGGCTCGGCTTGGTACACCGACAAAGAGAAAAGGCAAAGGAGGAAGAACCTGGAGCATGCTCTGTCGATGGTGACTTCCATTCTCTAGAAGAGGGCACTCGCTGACCAATTGGCTCTGCATGCCATTATTGTTGAGACTGGGACAGAGCGTAGCAGTCATACCATGGCAATTGAGTCTGGAAGTAGTCTGGAGGGAGGTGCCGCAGACGAGTTTCCAACTTGCTATGTTGAAGAAACACCATTCCTGGGGGAATTAGTGACCACCCTGGAACCCCAAGCCATGGCGCCAGACTTACAGGATGGTAGCGGTCCTAAAGACGAGACGGCAGACGAATTCCCTGTGTGTATCGTTGAAGAGATACCGTGGACGGGTGACTATAGCCCCACTAGCCATGTTGAGAAGGCAATGATCGAGGACGAGGCTCGGGACAAGGCTTACGTCGAAGGGAACATGGACGAGACCAGACCAAGGATGAAGGAGGAAGCGACCGGTGTAGGACTGACTGAGATCGAGGCCAGAGCTGGGATGAACGTGGAAGTGGGGAATGAAATCTTCGACGACGCAGGTAATCATGACTTGCATGGTCCTTTCCTTCGTGCAGAGCATCTAGCTCTGGTGTTCGAACTCCGAGGCCACATGGTAGACCAGGAGCACATAGCCCTTCTCATGGGCCAGCGTCTAGACTTGCTCCTTGATGCGTACTCCAACGCTCCAGCAAAGAGGAAATGTCCATTATGTGTGCAGTCATTCGCCATCCCAGCCAGGTCCACGTGGCAGACAAGCAAGGGCGACAGGTCACCGGGTATCTAGGTTCTCCTTTGCTAGTTTGTTTTATGTTTAATCATGTTGTTGCTACATGTAAACTTGACCTATGGCCATCTGTCTTGGTTTCCTTCGGGCAGGACAGAGGGCAAAACAATTTTCCAAACTATGCTGGTTTCCGATAAAACGACAACATTTTTGGTGGCTCAGAACTATATCTCTGTGTATTTTGTCATTGTTTCTCTGATAACTTAATATAGCAGATACTATCTTTTTTACTTAAAAAAAAATTAAAAAATTATTTAAATAAAAAATAATTATTATGAAAATATCTAAATATCTAAAATTAACTCATATTGTCTTTTGATTTATCTTTTTTAATTAAATTAATTAATTTAAATGAAATAAAATCAAAACATTATAACAACTTCAACCATATTTTTTTTCCCATAACCATTTTTCAAAATTATTGCATATATACTAGTGGAGAAGATTCTTCCATTTTTCAAAATTATTGCATGTATACTATGGGGAGAAGATTGTTGTTGTATCAAGATTTTTTAAAATACTAATCCCATCACGTATATCCATTTTACAAACAAAAATGTCCTATCCAAATGGATACAAGATTTTTCTATATTTCAAAATAGTTTAGATAATTATTATATATTAAATTAATTAATATGTTACAATAGTTCAAAAATAGTTTAGATAATTATTATATATTAAATTAATTAATATACTACAATAGTTCAAAACATAAAAACATTATATATATATATATAAAAGTTTCATAGTAAAAGTAAAAAGTATGAAATACGAAAAATTAATTAATATGTTACCATAGTTCAAAAACATAAAAACATTATATATATATATATATATATATATATATATATATATATAAAAGTTTCTAAGTATAAAAGTAAAAAGTATGAAATAATGAAAAAGAAATATTTTAATTAAATTAACAAGTTAATAAGAAATAATGTAAATGTAGAAGTGTATGTTTGTATAAGATAAAATTATATAAAATGGACTAAATATAGTTTCAAGAGCGTAATAACATGTTAAAGGAAAGAATGAAGCCAACTCATACGCTAAGTAAACATCAAAGTACATTTAGAAATGGGTTAAGAAGAATAAATTTGATAATAAAAACAACATCAAAGTACACACAATAGAGATGAAAAATGATATGTAAACAACAATGCAAAAGAAATATATATATATATATATTTAAAAATAAAATAATAAAAATAATATTTAATCTAAAATAGAAAGTGAAATGCAAGTCTACTAGATAAATAATAAAATGAAATGAAACTACTGGGAATTAATGAAAAATTATAAAGCCAACATCTCTTCAATAATTTATATTTTATTAACTATATTATTCAATATCAATGAAATTATATTTTACCCTCAAGATCAAGTGATTAGTTATTAAGTTATACATGTATGAATGGAGTTGTGTTAATAACTATTTAGATAACTATTACTTTGCTACTTGTTATACACATGAGTAATTACCATCATTTCGTTACTCTAAGTTTTAAAATTTTAAAATGATTTATATGTTAAAAATATTTCAATTGTATTTATATGCTAATTATTAACTTGTTATACACATGAGTAATTATCGTTATTTCCTTACTCCAAGTTTTAAAATTTTAAAATTATTTATATGTTAAAAATATTTCAATTGTAATTATACGATAATTATTAAATGGCATTTTCATGGAGTCATTTTTATGAGCCATTTTAAGTAAAATTTTAAAATTATTTATATGTTAAAAATATTTCAATTGTATTTATATACTAATTATTAACTTGTTATACACATGAGTAATTATCGTCATTTCGTTCCTACAAGTTTTAAAATTTTAAAATTATTTATATGTTAAAAATATTTCAATTGTAATTATATGATAATTATTAAATGGCATTTTCATGGAGTCATTTTATGAGCCATTTTAAGTAAGGTATTTTTATGGGGAATTTTCTTTGAAACATTTTCACGTGGAACTTTCACGCATAAATTTTAATTGAGCCATATTTTTACATTCTTATTCTATGACTTTGATTTAATCATGGCATTTTCACGGGGAAGGCCATTTTTATTGTAGTCCCGTGAGACAGCGCGGTTGGTAATGACAAGTACCTTTCTCCAAGTGTTGGGAGGAGGTCTTGAGGTCAAATCCGGCTGGGTCTCCGGGACGAATTGTAATGGCTGCTTGTGATGTAAATGATTTATATCTCTAATATAAATCGAGTTAATTTCTCGTTGGAAAAAAAAAAGGCCATTTTTATTGAGGCAGTTTCATGGTGCATAAATGGAGGCATTTCACCGAGGTATATATTTACAATCCTAATTTACAAGTTTGACCAAATTAGATTGAAAGTTAGTTTTTTCACTTTTATTTATAATTTACTTCCTTTATATTTCTTTATTCTAATTGTTATGATTTAAGGGGGTATATATTGGGTTAAATGTATATGATATGACCCAAAAGGAGAGCATATATGAGGTTAAATGTATATGATATGACCCAAAGGAAGGACATATATGGGGTTAAGTGTACATGTAATGTGTAAATATATATGTAATAGGGGTTGCCTAATAATAAAGGGGCCTCATGTCTATTGTGTGAATAGGTATGCATAGAGATCATGTATTCATTATTGAGAACACGTAAATTGTGATATATAAATGTATTTAGATATTTTGAGGAGGTTCTCATATTCTTTAAGCGGTTATGTGTAACTCATCTCTTTTATCTATATCGGAGTTGTTCTCCACGCTCACATTTGTGTACATGGTGTGTACCTCTGGTTTATTATGATATTTTAAGGTTTTGGTTCATAGCATTTGGTATTAGAGCATCGATTCTAGGGTTTAACTGCTTCAAGCGAGTCATCTTATAATTTCACTATAAAAATTTTGATGGGATGCTTCAGACAACAAAATTAGGAGGATATTTTGTGGACACATAAAAATATCTCTGGTAAAAAATTTAGGTTTTGGGTCATTATACTTTTGAATATATAACCGATGGAAGATAGGGTTGTTGATTCATCCTGAATTCAGTTTTAAACCAACCATCTTGAGATTTTTGCTATAATTTATTCTCTACAAAGTTTCACATAGTGAAATTTGTAGGATACTGAGAAAACATATCGAAGTTATCTTGGTTAAAATTTCATATTCTTGGTTATTTTACTTTTGAAGATACATCATATGGAAGGCATGACATTTTACTAGCCCTAAAACCAATCTCAAATGAATCAGTTTGGAAATTTCACTATAAATTGTTCTTAGTGATGTTTAAGACTGTGATATTTTCATGGTATCTAGAAAACATAAAGAATTTCGCCTAGTAACAATTTCAAGTTCTGGATCATTATACTTTCAAAGATAAATCCAGTGGAAGTTAGGGATTTTTATTATCCCTGAAATCAGTCTCAAATGAGTAATTTTGGGCATTTCACTATAAAAAAAAATTGGTGATGTTTTAGATTGTGAAACTTTTAGGATCGTGAGCAGAAATAGAGAAGTACTTTTCTATAAAAATTTCATAGTTTAGATCATTTTAATTTATGAGATATAGTATGTGGAAGGTAGGGTTATTTGACTAGTCCTATAACTAATCTCAAACAAGTGTTTTGGGTAAAACAATCATATATTGTTTAGTGAGGATCCAAATTTAGTGCCAATTGTTGCATTTGAAAGAGTACATTCCATATTATTTCCGGTAAAATTTTTATAATCATATCTAAAATATTGGACACGTGACATTCTATACAAGTTCACTCTCTAGAAAAGGCAAAAAATCAGCAAGGTTTGGGAAAGATACCATAACTTTTACTTGGCAAATCAAATTGTGATCAGACCTGGGGTATTGGAGAGAGGACATATCAGAGTACTCCAGGACAAAATTTCAAACTCAAAAGGGATGAGATTTCATATATACTCAAAAGGAAGGTCTTCTAGAAGGACATACTCCAAATGAGGGTTTCATAGGTATGTTCACTTAAAACTATCATAACTTTGGATTGTGATGTTTGATTGAGGTGATTTACAAGACATTGGAAAGAGAAAAAATAGAATAATGTACTATAAAAATTATCATAACTATTGGATATCATTATTGATAATATATTGATGTTGTAAGTTGAAGGTTTGGTTTAGACCTCAATTAAGAATCAATGGAAATACCTAAATTTATAGGAGATGAAGATAAACATGAAATGAATCCCATGGAATGGATGATGTTGGTAAAAGATTATGATGAGAATCCTTTAATAACAAGAAGTTATTTTTTTTGTGAATCTCAAGAGTGGTGGATGAGTATTGATATTAATATTAGACAAAACATCACATGGGAAGAATTTGAAGAACTCTTCTCAAATAAATGGATTAGGGATACAAAATTTGAGGAAATGTATAAAATTCAAGAGGAGTTAAAAGTAGTGAAAGAAGAGATCAAGAAGAAGAGTTATGAGTTATCTAATATATGAGACCTTAATGAAGCACTCGTTAAATAATTTCAAAAATTAAAACAAGGAAATACTAACAAAGGAAAGTGGGAAAAGGATGAGTCAAGGGAAGAATTAAAAAAGAAGAAGATGAATAAATATGTAGATTACAAAACCATCATAAAAAACTATTGGGTGAGGTTAATACACTAAGAGAAGAAAAAAGGAATTATCAAAATTAGGAAGAAACAAGGATCTTGGATGAATAATCTACCAAAAGACTTGAAGAGAAAATTTGAAAGAAGATTGAGGAATCCCTAAATACTGATGAGGTAAAATAAAAAATACAATATATAATTAAATAAGGATGTTATAATTTGATAAATGGGGTGACATTGTAGCTTTGAAAGGAGAAAGAAGACAATATTCAAGAACGTCACCAGAAAATACTTGAAGAAGTTGAACTTCATCTAGAGGATGTACATGCTAAATATGATGGTATTATCTCCAAGGATAGAGTAATAAAATACCAAGCAAAGAGTATAGAGGATGTCATTGTATCTAAAAATAATATAGATGAAATGCATGTGAAGAGTGAAGGAAAACTGTCAAATGTGAAAGCATATTGACACCCTCATTACCAGGAAATATTTCAAGGAATACAAGAAGGTAAATATTAACATTATCAAGGAAGAAGATATTATTAATACTTGTGAATATTCATGGAACAAGGAATCACAAAAACACTCTTCAACAAGCTATTATCAAAGACCAATAACCACTACAAATTGGAGAAGTTACAACAAAAATACATGGAATCAAAGGAAAGAAAACTACGCAACAACTAGCCAGCATAGATTAAGACCAGAAGTAATTGATTTTGGATGGATGGAGCATCATCAAGGGAATGACGAAATAAAGAACATAATAAAATCATATTATTAGTTTCATCACATGTGAATCCTTTAATTGTGAACCTTTGAGGACAAAGCTTTTGGAAGGAGGGTATTATGTTATGACCCAAGGGGGGAATATATGGGATTAAATTTATATGATATGACCCCAAGGGGAGCATATATGGGGATAAATGTACATGTAATGTGTAAATTTATATGTATTAGGGTTGGCCTAAGAATAAAGAGGCCTCATGTGTAGTGTGTGGATAGGTATATATAGATATCATGTATTCATTATTGAGGACATGCGAATTGTGATATATGAGTGTAGTTGGATATTTGGAAGAGGTTCTCCTATTCTTTAAGTTATTTTGTAACTCATCTCTTTTCTATATTGGAGTTGTTCTTCATTCTCACTACATTTACCAAAACCCCACGAGGGGAGACCTAGTGAAGTAACCCTATATAGTATTTATGGGTATATAGAATCATTCCATAAACATAGAGAAGAGAGAATCCAAACTTCAAACAAAGTTAGAGGTAATGTTTGATAATAAGTTTAGATCCTTTGAAGACAAGATTTAGAAATATATAGACAATAAAATATTAGGGTTGGAGACTAAGATGCAAAAAATGGATATTAGATTACAAGAAATGGAAAATCAAATACAAGAAAAGAAACAATCAACCCAAGAAAAGAGGTAATAATTTAAAAAATATTAACCTAAGGAACGAGACCAAATAGAGAAAAGAAAACATAAATAATGATTTGGCCCTAAATAGTTTTGAAGGGAAATTAGATATCAAACCCATCAAAAAGGAAATGAATAAGACCATGAGCATAACAAAAGATTCCTAAACCTCATAAATTTTGGTTTAAAAGAGAATAAAGATGAGGACATGCTAGAAATAGTCAAGGAAGAACTACAAAATAAATTACAAATTGAAACAACTTATCTCATAGAAATAAAATGGTTGGGAAAAATAATTCAGCATAAAGATAGGTTAATTCATGTTAAGGTAAGATCTAATGACCATAAATAATGCATACTAAGTAAAATTATGAGTTTGAAAGGGTTGGGAATATTTGTAAATGAATACCTCATTCCAAAAGAACAAGTTGAATTAATGAAGGAAGTTAAAAAGGTAAAATAATCGAGGAAGGAAGGAAAATGGGAAATAATTACAAATAGAAAATATACTATTAGGAATAAAGACCAAAAATATAACAATAAATAGGAATTTTGGATACTCCAAATCTTCTCTTGGAACTATCATGGCTTTCCATGGAGAAAAGGGCCTATGTTAAGTTGGATCCTGAGTGGGATTGATATTATATTGCTTGTTGAAACTTAGGAACATGAAGAATATAAGCTCCCTAACATAGAAATATTTTTCTTCTGGTTAGTATTGAACAACGAATCATACCACAGAGGGATTGGAGGCATAGGTTGTTGCATAAGAGATAATATTTTTCCTTACAACAGGCTTCACAAGAAAGACCCTTTCAATCAGTACATGTGGATAGATATTTCCAATATTACTTGTAAGAATATTTATACATCAATATGTTATTTCATGACAACAAATGTCATTGGATGCATTGTAGAGGGTTGGTGGTAGAAGATGGTTCTATGGTTTCTGCAGTAGGTCCCTTAGGCCCGAGGGGATCATAGTAGGTACATGACAGGGTGCACATATTTGGTAGGGTCCTGAAAGAATGGATGACTATGTCCATATGGTGGACTACTCTGAATAAAGACTTGTAGAGGATATAATTTTTATGTCTCCTTGTCAGTACAAAATATTAGGAGCCTTACCATACCCTTCGCACATGGTGGAATATTTTCCCCATTACTCTCCTGATGACTATACTAATTTTCAACATGTGGGTGAGGCTATTATCTCAAGTTTTGTGGATCTAATATCTGATCCTTGTCATTTTTAAGGTTCAGTTTTGGGGTGAGCTTTGGATTTTTCGATTGGTGATAGTCTCAAGGGTCCTCTCAGCATTGATCATTCTTTATTGATATCCCCTTCAAACATTTACTACAATTCAAATGTTCCATTGGATGGTGGGTTCATTGATGGTTATAACACTTTAGGGTTTATTGGCACTAGTTTGAACCTAGAAGAGATGCAAGGAGGAGGGTTTCAATCACCAACAATGAATGTTGGGTGAAAGAGGATGAAGGTTGTTATATATAAAGGAGGAGGCACTACTCTGGTGGCAGGGGAAGAAATATAGGCAATACATATTTTTTTATCTTAATGGAAGAACTATGGTGTAGAGAATTAGTGGGTGAAGGGTTTCTATGTCAACACTCAGTTCCTAGATTAAGAAGGAGTTTTATCCCTTAATTGGATATTGGTCAGTTACTCATTTACTGGCCCAAGGATAGATAAATTTTATATTCCAGTCGAGGGAGGATGAAACATGGATCTTGGTGATTTAATGATATTGGGATAGACACTTAATGTGCCTAAAACCTTGACATCCTCTATTTGATGCTCGGGAAAAAATCATTTCCATCTCTCCCACTTGGAAAAAGATGCCAAAATTCTCTATTGATATCCCCTCCAAACATTTACTACAATTCAAATGTTCCATTGGATGGAGGGATCATTGATGGTTCTATCACTTTAGGGTTTATTGGTACTAGTCTGAACCTAGAAGAGATGCAAGGAGGAGGGTTTCAATCACCAACAATCAATGTTGGGTGAAAGAGGATGAAGGTTTCTATTTATAAAGGAGGAGGCGCTACTCTGGTGGTAGGGGAAGAACTACAAGTGAGCAATATTTTTTATATTAATGGAAGAACTGTGGTGTAGAGATTTAGTGGGTGAAAGGTTCTATGTCAATGCTCAGTTCCTAGATTAAGAAGGAGTTTTGTCCCTTACTTGGATATAGGCTAGTTACTCATTTACTAGCCCAAGGATAGACAAATTTTATATTCCAGTTGAGGGAGGATGAAAAGTGGATCTTGGTGATTTAATGATATTGGGATAAACAATTAATGTGCCTAAAACATTGGCATCCTCTATTTGATGCTCGGGAAGAAACCATTTCCATCTCTCCCACTTGGATAAAGATGCCAAATTTTTGATTGGTGTTTTACTACGACTAGGGTCTCAAGGAAATTGGGGAATTTCTTGGGACTTTCATTACAAAGGATTAATGATATAAGACTAGCGATGTCCATTTGGTGGCTCTAATACTTGTAGATATGGGCCCTAGACAAGGTTTATTTGAATCTACGACACTTGTGGCGGGGGACTGATCATATACCCAAATATTAGACTATGTAAATGTGCCTTTTAGGTGATCAAGATGCACAAGTTTTGTCATATCATATTAGATTACAGTTTTCCCTTCCAAAACATTTCACCAAGATGAAGGGAGCAGAGCCAGTTTTTTAGCATAAGGCCATAGTTAACACGCACCAAACTATGCATAATTCAGAGGTGCCTACTCAGGGGAGGAATGATTTGGATCCTTTGGCATCAAGGCCAATAGAGAGGAAATCATAGGTATTTGAGATATTGGTGGGTGATGTTTCCATCCCACTGATCGCGTGAGATCTTCTTTGAGAGGGTGAAAAGACTCACAAACTATATCTAGGTGGAGACATGGAGACGTTGACGTCAAATAGTTTCAATATGGAGGTTCAACAAAACATCAAATCCACAAGCCCATGATCTATAGGTATGATTTATAATTTTTTAATGTCCCCCTTGCATCTTTCGCTATAAAACCAAAATTTAGTTCTCTCTTTTTTGGTCAAAGCTAGTCTTTAGCCTCTTCCCCAAGGTCTAGATCAAATCCTAGTTTGGGAGATGTTAGGGATGTGGTTTATTCCTCGGTTTGGATCAATAGGTTTTATGAGGATTCCACATTATAGGCATTAACAATTAACAAACAATGTCTTTTGGACTCCCCTTCTTGTTCCTTGGGGAGAAAGCCTTACTTATTGCAGCCTAGAAACATCCTGCAAGGGCCTAGTGTAGTGGGTGGTCTAGGTTATGATCAATTAAGGCGCTTGGGATCCTCAAGGGAGGGATTCAAGTTTTTTATTAAGAATTCCCAAGAAATATTCTATCGGGGAGGTAAATCAAGCTAGATAGAGACCAATATCAGGGGTCCTTAGAGAAGGAATGCCCCAAAGGTAGTTCCCCCATGAAAATTCTATCTGTCGACATGAAGGGCCTGGAGGGAAGGCCGAGAAAATATCCCTCAAGAGACTTGTCAAGGTGGAAAATCCAAACATTATTATGATATAGGAGATAATGGGCCCTTGAGATCACATAATTGAGAACTTGAGGAAAATGTTTGTTGGGTGGAAGCTTAGAGGGTTATATTATTCGGTGTTTTGGGGAGGGATCATCACTAGGTTTTTAGAAAACATAACTCTCATCAATTCCTTTGTTGTATTCTTAGGAATAGGATCTAAGGTTTACACTATGGAGCTAGATTATTCTTTTCTTCTTCTTAATTTATATGGCCCTTATGAAGGAAGGGATAAGTTTAGGGATGACCTACTTTCAAACAAGTGTTTCCATCATGATAATCTTATTTTCGAAGGGGAATTGAATTTTACCCTTAACGGGTATGAAATTTGGGGCTCTTTGGTCCGTGATGATAGGTTGGAAAGTTTTTTTGTTGATAAATATGACCAAGTAGGATAGGTGGATGTGGAACCTACAAAGTTGCATCCTACTTAGAGTAATAACAAGAGTGGCATGAAAGAGGTTTCCAAGTGTCTTGACAAGTTTTTAGCACATCATACAATTTTACGAAGCATAAATCATGTTTGCACTTAGGTTGGGAAGGTTTGTGGCTTAAAGAAATTCCCTATATTCATGGAATGGGGAAATAAAGCATGGAAACCGCATGCCCCTTATAAATATAACATGTCCTAATCAGGAGAGGAATTTTTTCAAGCCATAGTTAGGAATAACTGGAGAAATTATCGATAAGATTTACAATTATTAACCATTACATAATTTGATAATTCTCTCTGGCTGGTAAAGGAGAAGGTCATTCCATGGGAAAGAGATAAAATAATTAGCAGAGATCATGAAATCTATACTATAGAATAGGACTTAGAAACATTCTATGAAGTTCACGGGGAAGACACCCTTCCCCATGTTGAATTGGATAGGTGGTGTGCCTTAGATACTAGACATGCAAAACTTCCTCTAGACCAAGAAAAGGAATGGAGAACAAAGAGTCGATTGTTATGGATCGAGGAACGATATCAAAATACTATTTTTTTTTCAAAAATTTACAAATCATAGGAAATATTTCAATACTATATGGGACTTGGAGGACAACGATGGCAATAAGGTTTGGGTTTTTCTTGCATTGTCTTCCAATGGGGTTGATCACTTAAAAATATTTATGGAGCATGATCAGGGAAGAATAGGGGAAATACTTATATTGATCTCGTTTTTTCCTAGACTCATTGAGGAAGAGGATACAATAGGTTATGTATGAAGCATATACCAAAGATGAACTATTGGGTATTATTAGTTCATTTAAAAGGGACAACATCCCAAGCCTAGATGGGTGGAATACATAATTTTATGAGGATTTATTGGAGGTCTTGGGAGATGACTTTCTCCATGTGGTGGAGGAATTTTTCAGGTATGGTAAAATGTCAGTTTGTTTCAACGCCACCTTCCTTGATTTAATTCCCAAGGTGGATTACCCTACCTCATTTGATTACTGTATACCAATACATTATGCAATAGTTTGTATAAGATCATTTCAAAACTAATTTCATTGATACTCAAACTGATTCTATATAAAGTGATCTTGCAAGAACAATTCAATTTTATCAAGGGTCGACTCATACATGAGAAGTTGACACAGTGCAGGAACGTATGCACTCTATGAAAGCTACTAACATCCCTATAGTTGTAATGAACTGTGACCTTTCAAAAGAATATGACCAAGACTCTTAGTTGTATCTTAGATTTTTACTATTACATGTGGGGTTTGAATTGATTGTAGTAAAATGGATCATTGCATGGATTGCATCAACATTTTATGTTTTCCTAATAAATGGGCCAATATCAACCTTTTCCAAACCCTCTTGATCACTCAAACAGGGTTGTCCCCTATGTACATACTTATTTTTGCTAATAGTGGAAGGTCTCAGTTTGGCTATCTCGGAGATGAAATGGTTGAACATAATTAAAGGAGTACGAATAGGAAGAATCGGGTGTCTTACACATCTGCTATTTTTTGGATGACATAATCCTTTTTTCCACTGCTTGGATATTAAGAGTCGACACTTCAGTGAAATTCTAGATTTGTTTTGTGTAGCTACAAGTATGGTATCAACATAAACAAATCTACTATGTACTTTACAAACAGTAAGGATGACATAAAGAGGTTCTTAATTCATGTTTTCTCCTTCCTTTCCTTTGACTTGGATGAGGGGTTGAGAAACTTGGGATACTTTTTAAATCATAATAAGTATGGGATTTCAGATGGGAAATGGTTATTGACCATGATAGGAAGGAAAATAAATTTATGATGTAAAAGGTCGATTGGGAGAGGGAGTTGTCTAGTCCTAATATAATATTTCATTGAAGTTATTCATGTATATTGGAATTTGTTGGCCCACATTCTAAAAGTATTCTCACAAAAATTAGGAAAATATATTTCAACTGTTTGTGGAAAGGGAGTAGTGAATTTCAAAGGTTCCATTTAGTCAAATGGGAAGATGTTTCAATCCCAAAGTAGTATGGTGGATGGGGCATAAAGGATATATGTATATTTAGGAAGGCACTAGGAGTGAAGTCACTATGGGTATTCTTGTCTCAAGATAGATTATGGATAATTATTTCGGTTGAAAAGTATATTTCCCTCGATATAGTTATTGAATAGATACAATGCAATTAAAAAAAAATCACAATTTGTCGAATCAATGGAAAGCTCGTATGTTGGATTTTCCTATTGTTGGGTAGTATTTGGCCTGGAAGGAAGGTACAAGCACAAAAGTTATTATTAGTACAACTTCTATCACTAGATGTGGAAGCAATGTTTTTTCTTTTGGAGGTTCTAGTTACCCACTTTATACTGTCAAGAGACTATACTTTGAACAAAATAGGAGATGAAAACCAGTCTTCAATTTGGAAATAGGGTTGGTTGAGCACTCATGAGCTTGGTCTTGAGATTTGTTGGCATCATCTATGAAAATTTTATATCTATGAACTCTGCAATGCACACATACATCTCTTGGATGTAGTGTTACCCATCCTAGTTGAGGACCATTACATGCGGAAAACACATAAATTAAAAAAAATATGCTAACTAATTTATTGTAGCTTACCAACTATGAATTACAACCAGATTTAAATATTGTTTGTTATCATTAATTAAATGCATATACAACATTATAAAAATGACATGAGTGCAATTTAAATAACTCAGCACAACATGATACAAATCATTCTCAACATAGAGTTAATCCATAACAATTAAACTCAAAATGAAACACATAAACAATATAAAACACTTATATTTTTAATATGATTGTTCAACAAGCTGCTTGGGATGGGCGTTCCACCAAACCATATACTTTTTTCTCCAAATATCAACAACAATTCACCCCCAAGCTAGGGCCTTCTATCCACAATAGAGGGTGGTCTCTCACTGTCCACTCACAACTCAAAAATCCCACAACCCACGAGTATTCTCCTACAACTATCTTGATTTTCCACCATCTCTCTTCCTCTCAACCTGCCCAACCCAAGAAATGTACCCATTCACTCATCTTAGTCCATCAGGCGTCCCATTCATTTATCAAGGTCTCTCTAGCACAGGTAACTAGGAATCTCTCTATTGGGAAACTCGAGGGAACTCATTGTGAGGAAGACTACCAACAAACAACATAAAACACTTGTTTTTCTGGTGCAAATCACACAGGATTTCACTCTTCAAGCACAACAACCTGGATTGTTAGTATTCATCTCCAAAATGCTCCAAAAACACTCCAGCATGCTCCATAATTCTCTCTCCATGGTTGCTCCATCTCCAAGATTTCTTATTTTCTCTCTTTGTTTGATGTTCATGCCAAAAAAATGACTCTCTAAAATTGTTGTAACTTCCCATGCAAATTTCCTCTTCTTTGGCTTGCTTGCTTGACTCACACACTTCCCCAAACTGATTGTACTCAACCCGCATGCTCCAATAACTATGGGATGTTACTTCTCACACCCACCCTCTTACATGCATTCAATGATTGGCTTTGGGGACACTCATTCATAAAATAGAGTTTCATACATAATGATTGTTATCACCGAAATTTCGTCCGCACATGGCGACAAGAACTCCGCATCGTCAAAACAGCAATGAAGTCATTCATGGCACTGAATTAATTTCACAGCATTCCAGAAGGGTCAAAAACTATACAAAGTAACCAAAAATTGAAGGGCGCTTTACAATAGTTTGGTGCACGCGCACATGCGCAGGACAAGAACGTATGATGCACGCATGCGCGCACGACGCGCGACTGTCAACGAAAAAACCCGTGCACCTGCTAATACGGTGCATTTATTGAATTGGCCGGCCTCCCAACCACTTTCGGACCAGCTCCCAATCTGATTTGACTCCCAAATCCGAGCTGAATCTGCAGGGTAGGCAGGTTAATGACCTAATGAATCCCTAAAGAGCCCCTTTTCACACTTTGAAGAGGTTACATAATCACCCAGTGATCTGCTATAAAAAGCCATGAAGGAACATTGTTTTCGCAAGGAATTCCAGGTATTGTTATGCTACTAAGATTTTCAAGGGCTCATTCTTTGACGATAACACATTGGCAACATTTCAGAGAGCCATTCGCCTCTCCATTGAGCGGATGTGCTGGGAGTTCTTTCACCATCAGTCTTATTTCTTCGCATTGTAAGGAAAGCAAGTTTGTGAGGGCCTCAAGAGCCTTCCTTTGGGGGAAGAAGGAACCACAGTTCCCTTCCTTCATCGTGCTCTGGT